>PVJX010010087.1:0-58415 GCA_004027295.1 Dolichotis patagonum
TACTATTGTGTTATGTTTGATATTATTGTAATTGAAACTATGCTCAACTATAGCAGAGTAAGAGATATGGTGTTAGATACTGTTGATGTCCAGTTGACTTAATGTAAAGTACTGTGTTGCCTATGTTGTCCTCTTCTGATCTGCTCTGTACTGCCCCCTTTTGTTTTATTCTCTTTTAAATTAAAAAAAAAAAAAAAAACTGAAGCCAAGCATGAACATCTGTGAAACTCACATGTCAACTGGGGTCTCCTGCACCTTGAAATCTAGATGGATGTGCTCTAACTTCCCTTCCTTGCCCTATGGGAAAAGCGTTCAGTATTCTTCTTTAAACATCTAAAGCAGTGTTTCCCGACCGTTTTGGCACCAGAGACTGGTTTCATGGGTATGGGGAAGGTGTTGGGTTGGGATGATTCATAGGGAAGTACAACCTAGCTTCCTTGCACGCACAGTTCACGGAGGGCTTCCTGCTCCTATAAGAATACAACACTGAGGCTGATCCGAAAGAGGGCGGAGCTTGGAATGGGGACTGACTGAGAATACGGATGACGCCTTCCTGGGCCACTGCTCCATTCTGCCATGTGCTGGTTCCTAAAAGGCCACAGACTGGGGACGTGGGACTCCTCTCATCTAGGGAACTTGTATTTTCAAGGTCCTATCTATGTTTTATCAGGAGTTCCTGAGACAAAGACAGTTTCTTTCCTAAAAGGAATTCTGTTACTAGTTAGGAGGTGATACCTGAATGTGTACATAAATATGGAGGTGAAGCATCCTACGATTAATATCAAGTATTATTATTGATGATTAAACAGCTGCCATAATAGAACAGATCTGACATATGCTTACTGACTTAGAATAGAGGCAGAAGCAATTCAAGCTCACATGACATTAGGTTACTTCATTAAAGTCTTAAATCCATATAGAAGCAATTATTTTTTCTTTGTATTTCAGAATCTATGGTTAGAAATGACAATGCTTAATGATTAAAAAGAATTCACATTTCTCCACTCTGCCAATAAGGTTGTCAATACAGATGACAAGCATTAAAAAGTCATGTCAAAACACTATCAGAAAAAAAATAGGTTAAGAATATAATTGGGGGCACAAATTACTAAATCATATATATCTAACACATAAGAAATAAATTTTCAAAACATCACCTACTTCTGAATCAGTGAATATGAATTATCACACAGCTTTATATAGTAGAGAGATTAACAGGAGAAGAAAAAAAGACTAAAAAATAAATTTTAGAAAATGGAATAGGTATCAAATATTGCTAGCATTCTGAGTCAAATGAAAATAATTCTTGAGCACTGATATGCAAAACCACATAAATTGGTGCCCATGGAGCCTTGTAACTTGCTGCGTAATAGTTATGGTAGATAAAAAGTATTTTGAGTTTTGAAAAACAGTCCTTGCCTTCAAAATTTATATAGAATATCTGCATTAAGTATACTATTAATGCATATAAAAACATACTTTATAATTAGGTGCAGAAACTAAGTTCAAGTTCCAAATGAGAGCTATTCCTCGCATGAACTCCAGGAACTGCATATGCTCCTTGAGAGCCAAGACTGTCATTGCTAGTCACCATGTCATCTGACTTTGACCCAGTAAATGTTTGTTGAGTGAATGTTTGTGCAGTTGAGACATAGAGCACGATATTTATTGAACAGCTTTGGCAGTTGTGAACTGTTAAGAGAAAGAACTCTTATTCAAGACTATATATACCCTTATTTCTTGGCTCAAAGCCTGTGTTGACTGAGGGCTCAATTCATGGTTGGCAAGTTAATGGCAATCAGCAAAGATAGCAGGTAAGACTGGAGCCTCACTTTACTCTACTTAACTGAGAGCAAAGAGCAAGGCATAGCGGAGAGAAGTGATGGAGATGACCAGAGAAAAGTGACAGGAATCCAGGCAAGACCCAACTCAGAGAGGAGGTGAGGGGACAGCTTTGCCAAGGAAGAGGAGACCCCCTTCTGAGACAGGAAGGCAAGGAAGGAAGATCACAAATGAAACCCAGAAGTGTCCGCAGGGGCAAAGGAGAGAACAGAAAGGGTCCCAATGTCTCTCCCTCCTTCATGAAAACGATAATACATATTTGAAAAGAACTAGTATAGCTGAATATGTAGAAGTTTCAGCAAGGAGGATCTGAGCCTTGCCAATGGTGGACACTGAAAATAATCACTGTGTGTGCTGGGGGCAGTGGCATGTTAGAGAGCGCTAGAAAGTTTAAAAAAATTTAGATAGCAACCATAGCTTTCAAACCAATGCTTCAATTGTTCCATGTTTTGTTTTTTTAATCAAGAACTGTGCTAGGCACTATGGAGGATTTAAAGAAAAGTAAGATATGGCTCTTGTCCCTGAAAAGTTAAATAACAACCCAGAGATATGTCATGGTAGAGTATGAATATATGCCAAAAAAGGAAGTGATAAGGGCAAAATGTTCTGTAACAATAACCATATTCATTACATAGCATTTCCTTTGAAAATCTAATAATGATCTCTGCTACTCTTTTTAAATTATTCTGTTGTTCATAATCAATAAAAAGTCATTTTCAGGCTTTCATATTGAAACAGTTATCTTCATAGATATTTGAGTTCTTTGGTTTGTGAAAAAATTGCTTCTCATGGTTCAATGAGCAAAACAGGTTGTAGGGCTTTGGCTGAACATGGTCATGTCTTAGGTAGACAGAATTCATTGTGTGTGTCTTTTCTTCCTTTTAGAGCCCTTTGTGCAAATGTGGACAGTGTCTCAGAACCACACACCGTGTTTACTGCCCAACCACACTGCCTGGGTCTGTGAGGGTTAAACTCCGAATCAAGTTATTGTTGCTCCTCCTTTGGTTCAGTGCAGCTTTTCTATAATTCTCTAGAGCTAGGCAGCTGACAGCATGGATTTTTATTGAAGAAATGCTATGACATTTGTTCTAAATGTCACATTTCTCCCCCCCAAACTAAAAATAGCATGTCACCATACCCCTACCCCTAATAAAATTGTTGGCTTGGAAATGACATTGATAAGCAAAATGAAGCATATAACCTTTTTTCCCTTTTTATATAAATGTTTTATTTATTCCTGAGTAACATTTGGTATCTTTTGTAGGTTGAGATCAAAGGGACAAATCAGTAAATTTTACTGCTGAAGTAGTCTTTACAGTATGAGACTGTCATTTTTAAAGCACGTTTCAGGCAGGCACGGCTGCCATTTGAGTAGTGATCTAGTGACTGACAGAAAATATCTGTAGAAATAATATGTGCTCTCATAGTAATGTGACATTTTATGAGCAGTTTGACTGTTTTCATTACTCTGATTTCAGTCTGGTGAAGAGTAAGTTAGAAAGCCAGCGATGGAATGTGGAATACACAAAGACTGTCAGGATGAAGCTGCTAGGACAACACTGAAATCGGGATGTTGGATTTAATAAGACTTGTGGCAATTATCTGAAAGCATTTGAAATATTCAGCTGACCTGAATGCTTGATCTGATCAACTGCAAGGTCACTGGATTTATCGATAAGAGTGTTTGGCTAACAGGCACACTGAAAGCCAATGGAGGCGTTTGCAACACTTGCCTCTGTTGACCCAGCTTGTTTTTAAGAGTAAAGATAGGGAAATTTTCATTATGACAAACTCTACATACCTCTAAACTGTTCTTGTCAGTAGTGGAACTCTATTAAAAAGAACACACTGCTAGAAAACATGGTCCTGGATTAAAGAAGTAGCCTTAAAGGCAAGCTTGTCCTAGACGCTCTTCAACAAACTGCTAGAACATTGCTAGCTTTTAGCAAGGCAAGTAAGGAATACCTAGCATACATCCTTTTCTTGCTTCTGGAACTGTGTGCAGTTTGGCAAATGTGCAGTTTACATGGGAATTCTTTACATGCTCACTATTATTAGTTTGAGCAGGGATGTCCAGGACACACTTTTATTTGTTATTTTGTTAATGCACAACAGGATTTCCTGAAAAGATTCATTGATTGAGTGGTTTCAACCACCTTCCCAGCATTTGCATCAACATAGGGCTTTTTTACTGCTAGTGTCCACAGTCACCTTCAGAAAAGCTTTGAAGATGGCTGTAAATTTTCAGTTGCTTTTACTTACATAATTTAAGCTACTATACCATACTAGTGTGCAGGAATTTGAAGACTCACATAGGCTTTCGGATGTATGGCTAGAAAAGATCAAAAGACCACATACAAATTACTGCAACTAGATTAGAGCTACAGACATTCCTCATTTAACAACCTACCTGACTAACAACTATTCAGACTTACGGCTGAGGCACGCCGTTTGGACTCACCCCGGCCACTCAGATTTATGACCCGCATTCAGACTCACAACACAGTGCAGCTTTATGGTTGCTTCTATTACAGCACAGGACTGTAATTTTCCCGACTGTACTGTACAGTACTGTAGTTTTATGTTCTGCTATACATTACACTATTGCATGTAAGAGTTATACAAATAAAGCAGTCATTGAGTTGGAATTTGCTTTGGTTGTTTCTTTGTTCTGATTGTGGTAATGTGCATACTATGTATGATTCTTCGATTAGTGACCAATTCAATTAATGACCAAATCAGAAGAATGGGACTCAGTCATTAAACAAGGAATGTCTTTATTTCCATTGTCTATTTCCAAATGAATTTTATCATCTAAATCTTCACTTTAAAAAATACATTTTTTAAAAAGTAAATTACCACAATTCCCTACTTTGCTATACTTCTTACTCCTCTAATGTTTACCATTCCTTGAAGGAGTCTTCTGTCTTAACTAAGCATCACTAAGCACCTGGCAACTAGCAGACACATGTCTCATGCTTTAAGCTCTAAAAATTTTATCCTGCTATTCTAGGCTTAACTACAGATTCATACTTTATAAAGCTTATAATTTTTTTAGTCACCAGTGGTAGTCTTTTCAAATTGAACAGTGTGTACCTATTTTTGGTCAATAAATCTGCAGCTTGTATTGTGTCTTGCTCCCATTCCTCATACAATTTTTATTACCTATTCCTACAGATTTTTTTTTATCAATATACTTTCAATCTTTGAAATTGTGATCAGATGCTTTTAAATTATCACTGTTTTCTTTAATTTTGAAAATATAATTAGTGTTTTTAAAATGCTTGCAGCAATAGTTACTAGGTGGAGAAAGAAAAACACATTTGGAAAACCTGTCATTAAAAAAATATGATGAAAATAATTTATTTGGAATTCTGTAATACTATGATTTGTGGAAGATATATGGAACATTTTAAAATTGTCCTAAATTTTATCAGACTATCACATTTTCTTTCAGAAGATTACATTCTTCTATATATTTTCTGCTGAACTAAAATGAGTTTTGAATAGGTGGTGGTTAATAATTTGTTATATCTAATTTTTAAAAAATGAATTAACAGCATGCTCCCAAGTAACGGTAGCTGTAAGGAGGGTCAGGGAGGGGTAACAACAAATTCACAGTCATACAGGCCCAGCATCTGTACTTCCTAGCCCCTCAGTTAAGACGTAGCTTCTCTAATTCATTCATAACTGTCTCATCTTCTTTTCTGCCTTCCCACTACACTCCAAAACAAAACATTTATTAACTGAAGCTTCCAACTGTGACAGAAATTACAGTCAGGTTAATGGTACAGATGGTGTAAAAAACGCAATCTAAAAACATGATTAAAAAACTCGGGAGCTAGGTAACCCAAGTTCCTCTCAGACAAGGCTGACCAGACATCTATGAGGAAGGAAATACATGTTTTGGTTAATTAGCTTGCTTTTTCTCCATCTCTGTAATTAGAACATGCTTTTCTCCTACTTAATCCTAAAACAGTCATTAGATTTAATAAACCTTTCTAGATTGCCACAAATGAGAAAATGAATTAGTTAAAAAGCATTAAGTTGTTTTAGCAATATGACTGTAACATCACGTGAATAAAAATGTTTTTACTAATTATTAGACTAAATACATCATTTTAGAGCCTGTTGCAAAAAGATTATGTAGGCTTTTCTCCTTCTTCCTCAGATTAGTTCACGCCACAGTAAAAGTTTTAAAGTTGCCACCACAGATTACAGTTCACCAAGTGGAAGTGACTATTAGTCATTCTTTCTGAAAATTAACCCGTACATACCTTCTTCTCAAGCCAAAGTAGTCAGAATCCCTTGTGACCAAAAGAGAGGTGATCTTAGCTGCTGGGCTGCAATCACTTCTAAGGCCCTTGGATTGACAATGGAAACAGCTACAGACAGCGCTGGTTATTCTCTTATTCGTACCTCTGAGCCTCTCTGTGATTTTCTTCAACAAGTCCCAAATGAGCCCCTCAAATTCCACAGCTTCAGTAGCCCCCAACACACTCTATTTGTCCACTGGATAAGGAAGTCAGTTACTTTCAAGGCACTACTGTTTACATGACCACAGGTTAACACCATTTTTAAAGGTAAAAGACAATATACAATACACACATGTACAATAAGATAATGTGCATTATAAAGGACCCATGTTCTCTATGCTGTCCTCTTATTGAGCATTCTCTGTACAAACAAAATTACTCTTTTTTTCTTACGTCAAGAAGCACCTGAATCAAATGACCTCATGTTTTCAAAATCAGGTTGGTCCTCATCTGAAACTTGCAATACACTTACAGCAAAAACCATTTGTTGGACAGCTGTTCTGTGGCTTAGCGCGGACATTTCCCTATCTCACCTTCCCACCACTGCCTAGCAAAGAAGCTGTTGTTTGTGGCATCTATAAATACCATTGGTGATGGATCATAGATACTTGAAGGCTTCCTAAAAAAGAGACTTGGGCCCAGATCAGATGAGGAATATGTGGGGGAAAGCAGAAGTTTGGTTGGATGCTTAGCTTATTTTTGTGTTAATACTGGGGGTTGAATCTGAGGAGTGCCCACTGCATCCCCAATCCTCTTCTATTTTTGGACACAGTGTTTCACTAAATTGCTCAAGCTAGCCCTCAAACTTGCAGTCCTTTCTCCTCAACCTCTCAAGCAGCAGGGTTTACAGGCATGTGCCTTCATGCCTGGCCAGTAAAGTATATTTTGATCACAAGACTGAAGAACTCTTGGCAGGAAGGTAAATTAAAGAGTATCTTATACAGATCAGTTTACCACATGAATAACACTGTAGGCCAGAAGTGATTCTAGATACTTTCCTATTCACTCCAAAATTCTTACAATCAACAGGAAGATAAAGGGGGGTCCAGTTCAGTCTTCAGTCTTTGTAAATTGGGTTCAGTTTGGTCTATTCTGATTTGAATCTTCCTGGGTTTTGTAGGATATACTGGAAAAGTTAGGGTCAGAAATCAAAAACACTCCCCTAGGTTACGGACATGAACTACATTTGGGTTTTCTTATAATTCTGGTAGAAGAATGGTACTCCATGAGATATTAGGGGGTCACATCAACTATATTACTACTTGAATTTTAGAGTAAGGAAAAAACCTAAAGACGTGTTGGAGCTCTAACAAAGCTGAGTCCCTAACACCCAGGGAGATATTCATGATGTTCTCTTTCACAAGGCAATTGTATTACATGCAGTCCAGACTTAATAAAGACAGCAGAAGGAGGTCACACTGAATGTCAGGAGCTTGTAAGTATAAATTCTGCAAGCCAGCTTCATATGCATTTATTTAAACAAAACAAAACAAAACAAAACAAAACAGTTACACTGTACTCCACTGTAGCCTTTAGGTTGCCTTTTGCAACAATACATGGTAGTTCAGCCACAAAGCAGTCATGAATTTCAGAGACTTAGCTTCTCTAGGCTGTTACATGGATAAGTAAGGGATCTCCATGATCCTAATACAAAATTTACTTCATCTCATTTTATTTACTGTATCACAGATTACAAATCTGCTTCACTATTTCTGTTGTGGTGGTGGTTGTTGAGATTAACTATGTTCCCTAAAATAGAATGTAGGCATTAGGCTGGGGGTGGTATAATTCAGTGGTAAAGTGTTTGCCTAGCATGTGAGAAGCCCTAGGTTCAATCCCCAGCACTGGGGGGAAAAAGCAGGGCATTAAGAGTAAACTGTTCCTTTATAAATGAGATGGAATAAAAGCTGTGTGTTAAGATAGATGCTTGACCTAGGGGTTGAAAGAGTTCCAGTTTCCTGGAATGTTGCTAACACACTTTCATAGGAGGAAAAAAAAATCTCTTTTCATAATAAAGTTAGAAAGCTTTTAGAAATTTTAAAGAGTTACTACAAAGATGTTTATTCTAAATGTGAAAGGATCAGTTCAGTAAACAAAGATATTTACATTATTACTGTCATTTAAAGCTTTTATAGACTTTCTGTTCTTCATCACTGAGAACAAAGACGAAAATCTGCACACTTAGTAGTTCGGAGGCTGCCGAGAGGAAAACGTGACTGTGAATTGGGGAAGGGAGGTATGCTCCGCCACCCGCTCAGCACCTCCCCCAAAACATATGCAAGACATTAAACTCCGTAAAGCTCCAGGTCGCCAAAGGGGATGTGGCCACCTAGGATTGAAGTCTAGCAAACCAGAACTCATTTTGGACATGTGATGAGGTTTGTGTAAATCTCAGATGCAGAGAAATAAGAAAAGCTCAAACAGAAAAATCTTAGAAGATATGTGAGCATGGCCTTCTCCTTGTTTCCCTCCTCAGCTAAACCCATGGCCTGCCTGACAGTCTCACACCCTTGGGTTTCGAAGAACCAACAGGTGACTCAGTGGAAAATGCTGTTAGGATGGATGCTCACTGCACGGTACTCAGCACAAGGTACCCGCTCTAAAAACAGCTGTTGATTGATGTGAGTTGATTGAAGGGAGAATATTGGCTAGTATGCTGCATGAATAAGCTCTGTTACCTGAGCTGCACAACTCTGTGAGGATAACAGGACAACCTGAACTTCTGGGCTCACTTTCACAGATCAGAAAACTGAGGATCAGCTAGTGGTACATGTCTGTAATCCCAGCTGCTTAGGAGGCTGAAGCAGAAGCATCACAATTTCAAGCTCAGCTTGGGTCAGCATTACGAGATTCTGTCTCAAAATAAAAATGTTCTAGGGCCACCCCTCAGTGTGGATTGCCCCTGGATTCACTCCCCTGTATACAGGGCTGGGGAGGTAGCGCAATGGAAGAGTTTTTCCTCCTTTTTTTTCCTTTTTTTGTATCAGGGAAATCAAACTCAGGACCTTGTGCTTGCTAGCAGGCGCTTGTGCTGCTGAGCTTTATCCCCAGCCCATGGCAGAGTTCTTGCCTAGCCTGCTTAAGCCCCTGGGTTGTATAGTATCAAGGAAAAAGCAAAACAAACAAACAAAAAACCTACCAAAACACTCAGTTCAAGAAAGTTAAATAATCTGTTCACCAGAACATGGCTTGGTGGTGAGATGATTCTTAAATAGCACTGAATGAATCAAAGTAATTAATATAATTCTGGCACATGTCCATAAATTAAGGCACACAGAGTAGTGCACCACCGTTTTCTGAACACACTGTGCCTCCTACTAAAATTTGGTGCTTTCTCCCATCTGAACTTCCTCCTTATCCATCCATAAGCGAGGGGGCAGTTCTTCTTCCTGGCAGAATAGCAGGCAATTTAGCATTGTAACAGGGGCTGCTGGACCATCTGGGTTGCTCCAGACCAGAGAGCACAAGTACCCTCCGTACTGGGGGTGGGGGGACCCCTTGAGACAGGAGTGGAGAATTATGGCATTATGAAAGGGTGTTTGGTGCCATCAGAAGCCTCTCAGGCTGATTTAAGGTAGAAAGAAACTAGTATTAAACAATTATGCTGCACCTGCGCATTCTACATAAAAGCACGTAGTTGATCACTTTTATGATTTCCTAAAAATATTTTTACTTGATTACAAATACACAAGGAAACCGAAACTTGTATCACAGAATGGCATTTGACTGGCAAGGCACCAGCAAAAATGAAAGCCTGACAAACAGTAAAACATTTAGTTTCTAATTTCACTAACACCGAGTCAGTTTTGTCTAAAAACAAAAGCTAAGCTTTTGTTGCATGCTGCAAGTCACCCTGATTTTTCTTCTACAGGAAAACTACCAAAAGAATATCAGTGATGAAACACTAATATTAAAGGTCTAGCTGATTCTACCTTGCACTCAAGAAACATATTTATCATTATAGACACACTCACTTTCATGACATGCCATTTAAAATAGAAAAGGGGCCAAAAACAAACAAAAAAGCCCTTACAAATCTGAGAAATGCTGAGAGAAAAACAAGACTTTTAGAAATTTATTAACGTGTGGTTTTAACTTTCTTAACTGAGGATGCACTGACTTTACTATTAGTGACTTTATGTTTGATCTTATGGCAAAATTACATTTTTTAGCTTCTAAGAAAAGAAATATGACAATTAAATATGAATTTAGAGATTTCTGCCTTACCATCTGAAAATAAGGATGAGGAAAATAAGCAAATTAATTATGTTTCCTAGTTTTTGAGCCTAATAGAATGATGATTTGGCTACATGCTGCATAGATCATGAATTCTTCTCTGTAACAAGGCAAATTAGATATTTATGTCTCTATTCCAAACAAAGCAGACATGCTGTCTGGCAGGATTTTTTTTCTACACTAGTTAGAACTCTTGTAAGTAAAGCTTATGAGTCTTATCATGTGGCACTCCAAACCTGCCATACATAAACAAGCTTTAGGAGGGTTGTGCTGCTTCTTATTTAAGAGTTAATAAATGTACTATTGCCATCACCAACTGCAACTTCCCCTAATAGTTTTGTAAAAATGTTTTCTTGCTTGAATTTGCACAAAACTAGCTCGTAGTTGTTCTTTAAGTTTCTTTTGTTATATCTTGTAGTTCCCCTTTCTCTGAAAACATTCCGTTTATACTCTTCCCCATACTTTTGATTCAAATGCTCAGTAGCACCATGCATCAGAATGATCATAGCATCCAGCACAAAGCTCCTCACTCCCCTGGCAGAGCGGCCACTGCTGCCTACTACCTGCTTCCTTGCTGCCAGTGAGGGTCTTCAGCCCATGAATCCAGTCAGTCTCACTTGGTTCTTGCATTAATCACCCTCTAAATGGATAGAATAGTGGCTATTCCTTCTCTATTTTTTGAAAAAAAAATTCAGATTAATCAGGAACCAATTTCTTAAGATATGATAAAATAAATAACTAGACAAATGGAATTGAAGATAAGTCCCAATTTTGGGGGGGGGGTAATGGGGATTGAACTCATGACCTCGTGCTTGCCAGGCAGGTGCTTACATCTCTGAGCTAAATCCCCGGCCCCTGAATGCTTTTTAATATACCATTTAAGAAACATAACACTCATTCTGTCAAATTCCTAAGTGCTTATTTCAGTTCTATAGTGACTTCATTTCAATCATTTGTAGACTGGCTGAGTCCAGGATTACACTTGGAGTACTACTGGCCAGGTCCCTCTTGCTACCATATCCCACACAAGGTCACAGGGGCTACTGAATGAACAAAGCCTGAGGCAGCCCCATTCTAAGCCCTGTTCTTGCCTCCTCTCCCTTAACCCCATGTAAGGGGGGTTTGCTGCATCTGCAAGCCAGTGTTGCTGTTATCTTTGCATGTCTCAAGCTGGGGCACTTCCTAGTTATGAAGAGCAGGCAATAAATATTTTTTGAATGAGCTAATTCCAACAATGTCACTAGTTGGTTAATTTAAGGAGAAAATTATTTACTAAATACCCACTATGTGTCAGCACTGAATACATTGCTGGGACATGCAACTTGGTTTTTTTTTTTTTTTAAGTAGCTTTCAGTCTAGTGGGAGAGACAGACAGTAAGCAAATAACCACAATTCACTACAATAAATGTCATGGCACAGAGAAGCACAGAATGCTTGGAAAGCTCATAACAGTGCCATTTTTCTTGGGCTGAATTTGTAATAAGCAATGGCTTCATGGAGGCCATGGTGTTGGAACTGAGTCCTAAAGGATTCAAAGATGTTTGCTGGAGGAGAAAGTAGGGCAGGAACAGAAGAAACATCTGCAAAGATGTAGAAATAGAGCTTAGCATGATACAGATTGAAGAAACTCAGTAAGGTTCAAATACAGAACACAGGCAGGAGGTGGCAAAATAAGAGGGTCTGAGTAATAACCAGGACAAAGACATTAAGGAAGTCAGTATTTGTTAATGATGGGTGCTACTGGTACTGCAGGACTCCATTTTTTTGTTGCGACAGACTGTGCAGTATTCAGGATGTTTAGCCTCTGGCCTCGGGGCACTCAATGCCCGTTGCAACTTTACCAATGACAAACCTCTTCTTAGTTCCATGTACTCTTTTGAGAGAGTGATACTAATCTAGCAGACTGGTGATCTGGTCAGAAGTGGACAAGTCTCTTAGGAAGATGCAGTGATACTAGCTTGCCTGAATTATGTGTCCAAGGAAGAAAATAACCCACATCAGCCATGACATGTCAAAAAACCATTGCCACCACCAGTAGCCACTTCCTATACCAGACTCTTCTAGGGTTTTCCTTGCTCTCAGTGCAAGTAATTTTAAATAACTTTGCCATAAATTTACCAAGCATTTACTCAGAACCTATTAAATGTCAACTATCAAGACTTGGTTCCTTGAGGGGCATTTGAAAACACAGCATAGTCCCTACCACTGAGAAATTTACAACCTAGAAACAAGATATAATTAAGCAAACACACAAGGTAGTATATAACCCAGTGTTTGACAGTGTATTATTCATATGCTTCATGAGCGTATTTGGCAATAAAGTGGATTCCACTTTATTCCTTCTCCTTGATCTTTCATATTTGACCAAAATCCCCTATAAGAAGAGTACAACAAAGAAAGAAGCAAAAAGTCAGCAGAAAGCAAAGGTTACCAACAATTACCCATAAGTTCTTACAATCTTTTCCTTATTAGGAATTGTGAAGAAAATATCTTTGTAAGTTACCTGAGGGGTAAAAATGACATTCTTGCCTATAATATTAACAACTAACAACATTTTTCACTCACTTTCAGATATTTTCTGAAGACTGTAAGGACACAGCAAACAAGATTTTGATGACCTGGAATAAGCTACATATGGTGGTTCCACTGCAGGTGCCGTCTCTGTTCTGTGCCCAATCCCCCTCCTCAATGACACTGTGCATTTAATGGGCTACATGATCACAATGTATAATGGGCTTCTATCTGGAGGCAGCAGTTCACAATGATTTGTGGCTCTCTTGGCTCAGGTCACAAGTCATCGAAACGAACCACTTAAAGAGGTAAAAGCCAATTAAAAATGATAATTTTCAGGGACACTATAATTGGCAAGTTCCAGAAAGTCTGCTATAAAATAGAAAGGTTCACTTACACATGAAAATCTACAATCAGTAGTTAACACACTGGCTTAAATCCTTGTCTCTTTTGTGAAAATTAAAAATAGCCAGAAGATTATCCTGTTGACCCTCTTCAATAATTTATTCCTTGTCGCAGATGTGGTTATCACATTCTCCCCTGAAAGCAGGCTTGACTGTGGGTGACTGGAGACAGCAAGAGGTGGCAGACTTCATAAGCAGAGAGCGGGGCACACAGAGGCACGGAGGAGAGTTCACTACTGGAGGAGGCAAAATTGCCATTTCCTCGAGGGCTAGAGCTGACTCTGAACTCACGTGTACTAATGGGATTGACTGAGCCAATCCTTGTACGTGCCTTCATTGTATTATTTTTTTTTCAAATGTCATGAAAAGATATGAGAAGTGAGAAAGGAAACATGAAAATACTTAATAATTCAGCATCTCCAATTGTCTAGACTACTAAGCATATTATATTGTAATTATTTACAAGGAAGGGGATGGAAAATGGCAAGAGATTTTATGAGTATGTACTACCAGTCGCTTGTATTCAGTTTTATTTCTCACAAAAGTAGATAGTATTTTCCCTGTTTCACAGATGACAGATGTGAAGGTCAGACAGACTAGGAAATGTGCCCGAAGTTTCACAGCTAGTCAATGAGAGAATGCACATTCCAAGCCAGGTTCACTTGGCTGCAAAGCCCTTGCTCTTTCTGATATACAACATGCTGCCTAGACACTTTAGCAAATTTGGATTACAAAAAAATGATGTCATTTAAAGGAGGGGCATTTAAAAAGCTTTGGGCTGTGGTTGTCTGTGGTTGAAATGATAAAATGATGGTTCTCCCAGACACACACATGCATGCACGTATGCATGCATGACAAAATTGATTGTTATGGGTGAGTCACTGAATTTATTTAGAGGAAAAAAAATTTTTTTGGCATGATAGAGGACAATAAACTACCTACTCTTCTTGGTGTTTAAGGGTAAAAACCATTTGAAACTGAAATATGATTCCAGTAATACATGTGAAAGTAAATTACTTGGTTAATGTAAAAGGAAGAAAGAAGAGAAAGATAGAAACAAGGAACGAAAGAGACAAAAATGAATAAAACATCAGGAATAAGCTGTAATGATTCTAAGGGAATAAAGGGAAAACTGTCTCTGAGCCTAAGGCATATGCAGATGCTACACAGAGAGCTGTTTAGGGATATTTGTAAACAACAGGTGTTTGTAGAATGCCGAATACTTACGACTCCCATGGAAAACGTGGACACCATGTTAACAGTGGTGGTGAAACTGTGGCAGGGGTGGGGGCGCAGTGGGCTGTTCACTATCAGTGAAAGCTCTAAAGGTTCGCCACCACTAGCTTATGCCTTATTCAATTCTGACAAGCATCTTCCTATATCCTCTGATGTTTAGTTATATTAAACAGATTAGAGGCTTTTCTTCTTATGTCTGTTTTTGCCATCTGAAAATGAGCTTAAATAGCAATCATGCCATCATTTTGCCCTGTGAATAGGTTTCTTAATGAAATTGTTGCTTTATCAAAGAAAAAATTCATTTTCTATAAGAATTTTATTTAAAAGTCTGTATGTAAATCAAAGATTCTCTCAAAAGACAAATATCTTACATACTTAGAAAGTGGTTTTAGCCTTTTGTCTCAGGGTTTTGTCACGGTTTATCTCCTAAAAAACCATTCCAGATGGGCGCAGGCGTTAAGGAGCAGCTCCTTTCTCTGTATGATAAATTTACCTTTGGCAATGAGGGTCAAGAATAAATGTAAATAACTGAAATAATAATATGCTGGTTAATAACTATGATTAAAAATAAGTAGCTTTTATACAAAGAGCAGTATTTTCACTTCAAAACTGAATAATTACAGTGTACTAGGTTAACTATGAAATGAGGAATTTTTTAAAACAAAGAATCAGCCTCTCCTATTATGTATCTGATGAGTCTTGGTGACCTCTGGTTCAAGTTGGTGTGACAAACTCTGCATAATGTATGACTGCCCCCTTCTCCCAATCATTTCTTGCCTTTATCCTAGTCTATATTCCAGGGGATGGAGCGGAGCACATTAGCAAGAGGTGGGGTGAGGAGATGGCAATGCCAGACTCTAGTCTGGGCTATCAATAACCTTGGAGGCCTCTGAAAAGAGCAGAAGGCAAATAATTTATCATAGCCTAGAAAAGGTAGCTAAGAAGCAATTCTTCAATGTTATATTTATGATCTGAGATAAGCAGAAGTAACACATGGGCAACATTTTATATGTTTGTTTGCTTTGGTCATTTTTTTTAGTCACATGTGAAAATCAAAAAAGTACCTTGGGCCCATCATACTCTTGATGAAATTGGCATAAGGGTTACCACAGCTTTGACAAATCTCTAAATATAAGTTTTAGGGAAAAGTAGACATTTTTAAGTCTTAAGAGAGGAATAAATTTATTTGAATCAAATAATTAATGAGTCATGCCGTTCCTACAACCATTTTCAGGAATGAAGTTAGTTCTGAGTGCTGTATACTTTCAAAGTTTCAAATTACCTTTGGTTGAACTTTTATAGTGTAGTTCCTTTAAAACACATTTATGCTTTGGTATTAATGCTGCTAGTGCTAATAATTAATGGTGGTGGTGTTCCTGGCATTGTGCATGCACATGAGAATTAAAATTAGCTGTGTGTTAGGCAAGGGACCACACAGTGTCTTATGGTTCGTATTTCCAGTGCCTTGGGCATGGTGACTGGATCAGCTCCTGGGAGTTTAATACTGCCTCATGTAATAATTACCGAGTCCCTTTTACTGTGACTCACTGTACACACACACACACACACACACACACACACACACACACACACAACTGCTCTGCCACACTATGTATAAGTGTATAGAGGACACCTGATCTGAAGTCCAAGTAAATAAAAAATACAACCTAGAACGAATGTTATTTTTCCCTGATTTGGAGATGCATACATATGCATCTGGTTGTCTTTTGGACAAGCTGAAATATTAAAAGGTGCTTTAAATTCAACAACAAATACCAGTGGAAACACTCAAATGTTTATTTTAATGCAGGAAGTATACCAAGGTAGATTCATTAAAAAGTTACAAGGAAAAAAGAATCATGCGTGTGTTGGTGTTTATATGCTCTAGAGTGGTTATGTGGCACTCTGAGCCTGCTGCATGTGGAATCAGGGTCTATCGATGCCTTGTGGAGGCAGAGAAGGGCTGTCGGGTTTGCTAGCATCCATCTGCTCACCCTATCCCCATGGGGCATCACTCTGCCAATGGAGAAGCGAAGCCCTGGCCTCTGGAGCTCTGCCTGGCACTGCCTCCCTGAGCTGATAAAATGGTTTGGTTTCAAAGGCCTTCCCTTCCGGTCCTGTCCAAGCTTCAGGATGGATGTCCTTAATTTTAAAGAAGCACAGGCTAGTAGTTTATATGTTGCTTGAAGAAGGACATTAAATTATGTATGGTTCCTTATAAGGGAAAAGTAGTTTTTAACTTCTGCTGTAAACCCTGGAGGGGACTTATATAAGAACAAGAATTCAGGCACCAGGAAATGCTTGTGTTCCTCATTTCATTGGCTCTTCAGATTGACTGTGACACAGGAGGAGAATGCATCATTGTGCATGCTCTTATGAATATAACAGATGAAATTCAGGAAAGTTAAATCAACAAAAATGACAGTCCTTGTATAACACACATGTATTGTGTGACCTTCACCGACTAGTAAGGGTAAGTAAATTACGTATGAACTCCATTTTCAAGGTAAAAAACCAGACTTGAGGTCATTAAAGATATTTTTTCATAAAAATCGCAGTGAGAGTATTATATCTTTTTATTAAAGACTATTATACCTTAAAAATGAGGGTGATCTGCCAGCCAGTGTGGACCTGTTTTTGAGACTGTCCAGCTAGTCTAGAGCTAGAGCCAGTACACAAACTCTGCCTTCGTAGAGTAAAACAGTATTCTTCATGAATTCCTAGAACTGCATCATTGTTCTCATGGTCAGAAACCAGTTTATGTAAGATTTTCTGATCTCTAGTTTGTCAATGCACTGTTCTTGGCAGTGAATGCATTTTTCTTTTTAAATCAGTCAATAGAATGAATTAAGCAATGTGAGATGAAAACCATTGGAAGGAACAGCTAAAAGCAGTTTTAAAATAAACGGACAAGCTGAATATTAAATTACTGATTTCATTTCTAAAAGCATTTTTCCACCTTTCTATGTAATGATATCTCTATATCTTACACTCTTAGAGTGACAGTTTGTAACGAGGTATTACACTTTATATACGACTTTGGTGTTGCTCCCCCTGCTTATGTGACTAATTAAGCCTTGCTGCAATTATATTTCAAACAGAAGCTGTAGTTTACTTATTTCTCAACAGCAACTATGATCACTTTCCTTATTTCCCATGCATTATTTCATGATTAATTACTGTTACAGTGTGGACTGCATTTTGTATTCTGCTATACACAAACATTAATCTTTGGTCATTCTTCAGTAGTGTAATTCATTAAAACATATACTTTGAATTTGGGGAACATATAAGAAGATATAGCCACATAAGAGTATGGTGATGTTATGACAAAACATAATTAATGAAATATAAAATATGCTTTATGAAGTTATGGTTTTAATTTGCTACGAAAAGAAATATATTCTAGCAATTTTGTGTGAGGAAACTTCCCTGGAGAATTTAGATCCCCTTATCGTTCCTCCTCTAAGTACTGACAGGATTATGATTAATTTGCACTAAATCTCTCCTAACTGGAAAAGCTTCCCAAACCAAATTCAAGCTCCTGATAAGTATGATAGCCCTAAGTCTAGATAGAGCAAACATTGTATGATTTGTGAATTCCTATCCTGTCTTTCTTGGTTTCTCTTTTATTCTTGATGTTATCACACAGTAGGGGACAAAGTGTGTCAGGGGTAGGTCCAGTCAGAGGCAGCACAAAAAATCAGGCCACATGCATCCCCAGTGACCCCTGCAAACTGATGACCTACATTTGGTGTGGGTAGTTCACATGAGAAAAAACGAATCTGTGTTGCAGCTTGCATTTAACCTGCATTTCCAGAGGCAATTAGAGAGATATAAAGTAAACAAGGGTAAATAAGTGTGACAGACATATATCATTCCACCTTCACATGAGATGCCAGCAAAACTGTATGTGTTCATGGAAATGTGCACATGGTCTTCTTTCTCTTAATTCCTCAATCTTCATAAACAAGTGTACTAGAGGGAGGTTAGTACAAGTAAAGACAGCATTAATGGACTGCATATTAATATTTATGTTTTACTATATAAAGACCTTGCATACATTATGACTATTTTGCAAGCTGAATGAATAACTAATGTTACATTATGTATGGGTACATATAAGCAGACATGTCTACACTTTCTTAGTTCGGGCTATGATTAATGCAGCCTATCAGAAGCCAGATGGTGCAGAACCAGAACCATCAATCAAAATGAAAAGACCACTGCGTGCTATCCACAGTGAGGTTCTCACAAATGGAGATTCTGTTCACAGACCCTCACTGGTAATAGGCAGAAAACGCCAAGAACATAGCTGTACTGTCCCACTGGGATAAAAAGTCATAGCTTGGGCTTGGCTAGATAAAAAATCTGGTGTAGGAATATTTATCTCGGAGACCTGAGCACCAGTCAGGAAAGCCTGAACACACCAACAAACCTGGCCTTAAGCATTTTTTTTAAAACAAGAAAGAAGCTTTTAAATTATTTTAATAATGTTTGCACTGATGACAGTATCTGTCAAACAGTACCCATTTCCCATTTGATTTAGGATGGGACAGTGCCACATAGTAACAAAGCAGCTGCCACTGTCTGCCTGACACGTGAATTGGCATCTTGTTGCTTTTGCACAGGCTTTATTATAAATAACCCCAAATGCTTCAGTGTTACTTTCCAGTCTTTCTCCAAGGATCCATGGGAAACAATTTTGGTCTGTATTATGTTTATTACTAATGACTATTTCTGGGGCAGTTGTAGAGAGAAAGGCAGCCGAAAGAGGTTTCCTGTTCCTTTAATAGCTTTACATAAAAATAACCACAGAAACACAAGGTGCTTTGTCTCCATAAATGGATCATGTGTGCTTAGAAATGTTAAATAATCCCTATGCACTCTAGGACCTCACAAAAAATTAAAACAAATTTATAGGTTTCACCTTTTAATAGCCACTGAAATACCATCTCAGAAATTTAACTTTGTGGAGTTTGGGGGTGACAGTAGACAGATGTATAAGCAAGGAGAAAATTTTAGGAAATACAATTTCTTCCAGCAGAACGAGATACTTAAACAAATAATACATTAAATGTCAAGTTTAAAGAACAATGAAAGTGAAACAATTCAGAAAAACCCAATGTGCTATCTGAAGATAGTTTAAGATAAAAATTATATTATGACCTTCATAACTTGGCACATAGCATAGTTTGGAAAGAAAAGTTTTATTTTGGTAGCAATAATGAAAAAAAGACTGACTATGCATGTTAACAGTAAAAGATTTTAAGTCAAATGGCTGCACTTAAGAGATTTTAAAAATTGGGTACTTTCTTCTATAATCATTATTTTATGTATATTTCTAAAACTGGACTGACTTCCTAAATATAATTTCGTTGCCATCTTCTGTAACAGTATCCGTGTTTCTCACAGTGGTATAAATTCTACATAAATAATGTTTATCAGTTGGGTACTGTCCTACTACACTTGTATATGGTGATTTACTTATATATAATACTTAAATTCCTTAATGGCAAACATTATGCCTTTTCTTTGTTCTTTATTAATAGTAACAGAGTGAACATTTTTGTGAAAAAGAGGTATTTCTGTGTTTTAAATATTTCCTTAGAATAGATTTTCCAAAGCTGAATTGCCAGGCTAATCAATAGGAACTTTAAGACTCCTTCTACCATTTATATTCTCATTCAACACTCTGGTTTCAGCTAAAAAAAAACTGTGGTATTTTTATAGACAAGAATAATGCTTTATTGTAATAAATGTGTATTAATTACCAGCTAGGTTAGATTTTTTTCCTATGGTTAACAGCTATATTTCCTTTTTAATGTTTATTGATGTTTTAGTATATAACATTTTTATCTATTCATTAAAAGAATCACAAAATGCCTCACTTTGGAACATTGACTTTTAACCATAGCTTGAAAGTAATAGTGTATTCCTATAAATGTATTTAAAAATAAACTTTTCCCCCTTAATTCAGACAGGTCTCTCCTGTAACTACTTCAGCTGAAGGAACATTTAACAAATTAAATGCTCAGAACTGGTTGATATTTTCTAGGAGTCCTATTTCACTACTGGGTGGCAGACATTTTGTTCTTGCCCTGGTGATTTCTGCCATCCTTCCTCTCACAGGAGCCTCTGGACTGCTGGATGATGGCTGTGCAGAGCATTGCCAGGGAGCGCAGGACTGGCCTGGCCTGGCCAGTCCTGTGGTTTTCTACGAGAGGAGGAGTAGACAGGGCAAATCCAGATGGTGCTGCCTTTGATACACACCAGCTTAGCTTTTCTAAACTCAAGCGCAGCAGCTGTGTTACGCCAACTGCTCTGACTTCTGCAGTGAGGATGCCTGGCCCCCGAACAAAGCCACATAACCTGGAAATTCAAATTTTGTGGGATAAAATGACTGCAATTTTATTAAAATGTTATCTAGTTTGGTAAAATGTGGTGGAGTGTACCAGAGCCTTGAATAATAGAATGATTGAAAATAAAGTGTGCTTCATTCCTACAGAGGACAAATATTAGAAACCAACAAAAGCTAGAAATAAAAACAAATAATAAAACAACCCAACAAAGAATAAACACTCTGGAGTGAGGAGAAAGGCATATTAACCATGGAATCAGCAATTCTGACTTTAAGGTACAGTCTTATTATTAATTAACCAACTGCCTATGGGTCTAAATACACAAATTTAAAAGAACGAAAAGAGACTTTATGAACCTTATGAATTCTTCATTCCTATATAGGTGAAGGTAGAGACTTCATGAACAAAACCCAGACTGCAAGGAAAATATTACAAAGAATCAACAAATGGGATTTCATCTTATTAAAAAGCTTTTACAGAACAAAAGAAATCACCAATGGAGTAAAAAGACAACCCTTGGAGTCGGAAAAAATTATAGCCAGTTGTCCCTCAGACAAACGGGCTTGCATTTAGAACATATAAAGAACTGAAAAAAAATCAGACTCTCTCAAATTCAAAGGCCAAATCCAAAAATGGGCATCTGAGATGAATACACACTTCTCAGATGAAGAAATAGAATCAGCAAATAAATATGTGAAAAAATGTTCAACATCACTGGTCATTCAAGAGATGCAAATTAAAACAACACTCAGATTCTACCTCATCCCAGAAAGAATGGCTATTATCAAAAATTCAAGCAATAACAAATGCTGGTGGGGCTATGGGGAAAAAGGAACCCTTCTCCACTGTTGGTGGGAGTGTGGACTGGTGATAACACTGTGAAAGTCTATGTGGAGATTCCTTAAACTCAGATTAGTGGTCCCATTTGACTCAGCTATTTCCCTTCTAGATATCTTCTCAGAATTAAAAAACATCCTACCACAGTGATACATACGCACCTATGTTTATAGTAGCACAATTGGTAATAACTAGATCTTAGAAACAACCCAAAGCCCACCAACTGAGGAATGGATAAAAAAAGATTTTTTAATATGAAGGAGTACTACTCAGCCATAAAGAAGGATAAACGGGAGACTATTATAGGCAAATGGATGCAACTAGAAACCATACTCATAACTGAAATAATTCAGACCCATAACATCACATTGTATTGCTAGTGTGAAAAAGTGAACGAGTAAATAACAACTACATTGTACAACAGATATTGTGAATTGGGAAGAATCTGTTCAAAAGATAAGACAAACTGTGATGGGGGAAAGAACGAAAGGGATAAAGAAAAAATATATTTACATACAAGATAGTTAAGACAGTTATACAGCTTGTTTCTCTTAGTTCATTGGAAGAAAGGTTTGTGCTAATACTGTTTGGACAAGATATCATGCCTACATCTTGTATTGTGAATAACCACTATGAAAATAATACACGCTGTATTAATTATTGTAACTCTCTTATTAGCCTGTTTTGAAACTGTTTTATTGTTTATTTCTCTTTAAAATAAAAAAATTCTTCATTCCTCAGTGCTAATATTAATGATTCTAACTATACACCCTATTATTTTGATTATTTAAGGGACAAACTTAATAGTCATTTACCACCAGCATATCTGCATTTAAAATGTCCAAGGTGATCTCATATTGGATGACAAGAGTTCTCAGTGCTGCTACTGTTATTATTTCCCTATCCTTTGTGGGGCAGGGGAGGACGGGGTAGTAAACTGGAGCATGAGGAACCTCCTGTTATCCACATGGATAATCTGACCGCGTCAACTGGGCCCCACGTGCTAAGAGCCCACATACGCCGCAGCAGAACTGTAAATGCAGAGCCGTTCAGGCAATACTGAAGTACAGGTCTGCTCTGGTTTCAGTGAGCTTTCTGACCTTCCTACATCAGGGCTTTCATATTTAGGCTGTTGTGGAGTTTCAGTGCTGTTATAAAATGACTTGTTTCAAAACCAACAGAAAAATTTAATTGGTTCACACAGAAAACCAGAATTCATTTTTCTCCTTTAGATTTCCAGTTAGTCAGATTTTTTTTTTTTAAATCACACGGAAGGAACTTGGTCATGTTTCTTAGTATTCAATCAAATGTTTTCTTTGATAAAAATGAAATTACCTCACTGGCGATATTCTTTATTTTTTTTTTTTGTCTTTTTGAGACAGTTCAGACTACCCTTTTTTATGCAGTTCAGACTACCCTTGAACTGACTTTGTAACCCAGGCTGGTCTCGAACTTGCAACGATCCTCCTGCCTCAGCCTCCCAAGTGCTGGGATTACAAGCCCGAGCTACTATGCCTGGCTTTCACTGGCAATATTCTTTCATAGATATTTAATTACATTAATAAATGTTTATTGATAACATTTTAAATAATGATTATTATAAACAACTAACACTTACTGAGCACTTACTGCATCTGGAGCATTGTACCAACCTATTTAATGTACATTTTCTTATTTAATAATTAAAATAACCTCAAGGTGTAGACACTGCTGTTTAATTCCCATTTTAAAGATGAGAAAACTGAACCTCAAAGAAGGTAAATTATCTATTACATACCTAGTAAGATTTAAATCCAGGCCAGCCAGCAACTCCCTTGAAAATTGTCCAGGGTAGTTTCAAAGCTTATTCGATTTTGTAAATTTCATGGTGCAATGGTCTGTTATGCTGTTCACCCCTTCAGAGGAAGATAGATGAACATGCTACCCGGAGATTTCCCTGAGAAAAGGTCAGCACTCTGAATGACACCTTCTGTGTGAGACTGCACTTAGCTGTTTGTCTTTTGGTATTTGCTTCACAGAAGCCCAAACCTTTAGTCTCTCCAGCAGCAATGACTCAGAGTTTGTAAGTAAATGACAAAGATCTTTTATTATACACTTTTAAAATAAGCAGCTACTTATTGCATATTAGTAAATTTTTATATAACCAATTTTGTGGTTTCTTTCAACAGAAGACTTTGAGTTATAAAGGTAATATATTAGTAAAGTGGAATTACATTTTAATTACAATGACATTTTATGTGGTCAGGTAAAGTCAACCAGGTTGAAGAATAAAATTAAAAATAACAGTTCTGAGCTTTCATTATACATTTTAATGTACATGATTCCATCTGATATGCAAACTCTGTGACGTACATTACTTACATGTGCATTTAGCAGTCAATAAAATCTGCAATCAGAGAAAATAACTAACTCTTTCAAGGTCATCCAGGAAGGTAAATGGAAAACCATGTATGGTATCTGAAGTTAGTTCTTCAGACTTTATTATACCATTCTAATATTTAGTGAAGGTATGATATTTGTAAAAAAAAAAATTAAACACATGGTGGTTTCTTATTAATAAAAAGAAAATATTACATATATTTTTGCATTTGTTCCACTAGAAATTCAAAATGTTCTGAAATAAGCAAGCAATTCTGTGTCTGTGCATACAACATAGCAAATATATTTTGCTCATGTGTTTTGTACGATCTTTAGAGACAGGTAATTTTATGACCACCTACCAGGATTGCTGTGAACATTTGTCTTTTGTCCTTTCTGCCATCATTCTTCACTCCTTGGGGCATCCACCATCCCTCATGCCTCACACCTCAAGCAATGCAGTCTGATGGGGTAACTGCATGCTGAGCTCGGGGTGAAAACCTTGACCAGGTTAATTCACCCAACACAATGACTCACAGCTCAGCTTGGGGAAGCACTCATCACTCATAACCAAACAGATCAGGAGTTTGATTAGGACAGGAGGCCTTCTCTTTTTAATATTTGGTAGTATGAGGAGTGAAGTATGGAGCTACTCTGCAACCTCCTGAGAGTCTCAGAACAGCTGAAATACAGACTGTCAAGTGCAGCCTACTGGGGGCTCCATTTGAGTACTGAATGAGGCATTCCTTAGTGCAAAAACTAGCTTGCCTGTTCAATTAAGGAAGTAATAAACTATAACTATACTATCTTCTTGTTTAAAAGAACTTAGGTTGAGTTGTTCACAACATAGTCCTAAATAAAACCTTCAATGAGTCGATCAAAATGCCTAGAAAAATGTCATATTATCAAATTAAATACAATGTGGGTAACAGGAGACATTCAAAATGGCAGAGGCAGGACCGCTGTATGAGCAATGCAAACAGAAACTAATTTATGAGGAGGGAGCATAAGCCAGGGTAAGGACGGAGGACTTGGCAAAGTGATGAGGTTTAGGGTAAGTGGCAGGAGAAATGGGAAAAGGAGCTCATGGTGGACAAAGCCAACTGGCGTAATTTGTCACTCAGTAGCCAACAACAGACAAGGTTATGTGGACACGTGGAACTCCATCATAAGTAAATTTCAAAGCATCCTACGTGATTTTAATGTGGTATTATGTTTGAAAATTTCTGGAATAGAGGGAGTACCACACTATAATGAGGAGTTTATATACTCTTTATATAGCTATAGAAAGCAAATACTATGTTTCGATCATTTTTTAAAATTTTATATAATAGAAGCAAGAATAGAAAAGATAGATTTTATGGAAATCCTGCGGAACCACCCTTGTCTACTCAACTTTTAAGTTTCTGAAAAGTTTTTACATTTTAAAACTTTTAAATATAAAAGATGCTTCAGATATGTGTTCAAGAACACCTAAATCAGAGTCAGAACTTCGAGAAAGATGAAATGAATGTCATTGAGCATTATGCGTCAGCTACCGAACCAGGCCTACAGGACTCCAGACCTTACCAACGTGCTCCCTGTCCTCGAGAGTTCACAGTTCTCCGGGAGAGACACACACATTGAGTGGCAGGGAAACAGAGACTGTGGAAGAGTTGAGTAGGAAGACAGAGATGACATCCAGAGGGGACAGCTGGCTCTGAGTTTTGAAGGAAAGAGATAAACAGGTGACTGGAGCAGCAGTGGCTTCTAGAACAAAAAGCAGTTTTCACACAGATGTGGAGAGCAGAGAGTGTGGAGCACTTGGGAAAGGTATGTCATTTGGCAGGAATGGAGTGCATTAGAAAAGGTAAGAAGAGGCTCCTAGTCACAAAGGGCCTTAAATATATCATTCTGGGACTTTAAGTGATCAAAGACCAGAGAAGTATTTGATGCAGGGACCCACCAAATCTGCATGGCCTGTGGTAAGCAACCCCCTCAAAGTGGGAGGAGAATAGATTGGTTCTGGAAGTGGTCAGAAAGGATGGAAGTAGAAGAAGCAGTCTGAGACAGAAGAAACCCAAAGGACTACACAAAGTAACAGCCACCAAGAGGATGACGTCAGATCAGTACAGGTCATGAGATAAACTGAAGAATCCAAAACAGTGGGGAAAAGGAAAAGGAGGAATCCTTTCTGTTTGCAGCTTAGTAGCTGGGAAGATGTGTTAATGTTAATCAAATGATGAACACAGTGCATATGAGTGTGAGCTGGGTGCAGGGCAGATAGGATATGATGAGTTTAGCCTTGGACACAATGAGGTTGAGCTACATCAAAAGGAAATGCCCCTGTGCCTGCCATATACGACTCCCATGCAGTGGAACAGCCATGAGCTATCAAGGGACACTGTTGGCCATGGGCACTGGAAACATCACAGAGATACAAGTGGAGAGAAGCCTGGTGGAGAGAAGAGAAGGCAAAGAGAAACCTCGGCAGAAATCAATATATAGGACCAATGCACGTGCATTATTTTATCATCTGAATATATGAAATATATATACACTTAGAAGAGCTCTGCCATCCTAGTTATAAATACACATCTATTATATATTCAAACTTTATTATGAACACTCAGTGTGAAAGATTTTTCACCTATGAGTTAAAAACCATTTGTCTTTATTTAAAATGAGTATGTTTCCACGTTACAACTGCTGAATGTTTGGATCTAGTCAGTACAGAAAGGAGTGTTAAATCAAGTCAGATCTAGGGAAGTAACCCTGACAGAGCTAAGGAGCTAACACTTGTGGACCTTTGGGGTGCTAATTTGGTGATAGCTGGGTAGCAATTATAACCTGTTTTTCGAAGCCTCATTACAGATGGTGGAGTATTTCAGGGGGAGGTAGTAGGTTTGCCTCAATTTTTCAGGGCAAACATTCGGGTTCTGACCTTATTTTCCTCAACTCAGTGAAAGGCAAGTGACTGTAAAGTCAGATAAACACATCAGCAAAGGGGCTGTGACAGAAACGGACTTTTATAGCATCCAGATGCTCATTCCAAAACAAGACTACCTTGGTTCCTTCCCGAGAGGGCCCACGAGCAGGAGTGGGCTCTGCTGGACAGACACGGTAAGTTTTCATCAAAACTAAGACTCGAATATGTATTATCAAATAATTTAAGGCAGCCATATCACATTTAATTCTGTGTACACTTCAAGCAGTTCAGAGTTTTAAGGCCATTTATAAGGTGGGGAAAATAGTACTAGTCAGTAAACATGGGCAATTTGTGGAGAATGAAGTCATCCCATCTTATCTCAGTATTAGTCAGAGTTCATAGGTTAGCCACAGCATGCCTGCCTGCCTATCTCAACCTCTCTCTACAAAAAACAAAAAAGAAAAAAATCACAATAAAAACCACACTGCAATTAATCCTCTGCAAAATATGCTCCCTTGCTTTGAATATACTTATTCCCCTGTTCTCGCTACTTTCTGAAGCAGTTTGGGAAGTCCTCTTTCGTGTCTTTAGTTGTGCTGTGCTGGCCATCCAAATGTCCTGGATTAATTTATAACATTTATCTGTCATGGTCATTTTGATTCTGGAGAAGTCAGAGTGGCGCAGGGTTACATCTGACAAGTATGGCAGAAGAGGTCGCGTGGTAACATTTTTAGGAGCCTGTCTTTACGGTGGGTGGCATGGGGCTGCAGCACCCACTGAATTTTTGATCATGCCATATAAAGATACCCAGGAACCGCTCCAGAAAGCGGCAGTTAACGATGGGCTAACTGCGTTAAAAGAGAGAGGGAGTATTTTGAGGGATATTGACAGCAATGTATCTTTTATTGTAATAAATTAAAAAGTAAATGTTCACCATATATTTTTATCAAGACTGATGTCATCTAACCTTTATACTTACAAATATAAGGTATTCAGCAATTTTATTTCATACTGCCTCTTCTCAAAGCAAATAAATATTACCTTTAAAATTTTCATATTAAAAACAGAGACCTGTGCCATATGGAAATATTCAAATATGTATCATCAAATTAAATAAGGCAAAGTCTGTAGAACCAAGCAGTCTAAAGAGAGAAAATTCTAAAATTCCAAAGGAAGAGCATCAGGGAATAGACTATAAATAATGAAGATGCTCTTTCAATCCATATCTTTATAATCAAAATAAACAAACCCATATGAGCTCAGTTAAGATCAGTTAAGAAAATGAAGAGACTTCCAAATAAAAGGTTTTGGGCTGGGGATTTAGCTCAGCAGCATAAGCGCCTGCCTGGCAAGCACAAGGTCATGACTTCGATCCCCAGTATCCAAAAAAAAAAGGTTTTCTTTCTTCATTCTTTCTGAAGCAGACATACTGCTTAACAACAGACTAAGACCACACTGGTTGTAAAACTGTGTATTATATTTTACTTTAAAATGTAAATTCAAAAATGTAGGATTGATAAAAACCTTGTAAAGTTTTTACTAGGATTTCATAAACATTATGTAAAACACTTTGTGGTCCCTGTCTGGAAAAAATTTTATACTAACGAAATTTTGAAGAACCTTCCCACTTCAAGATTTTTGGTTTTACAAGGCTTTCTTTTTGTTTTTTTTGTGATGTAGAGCCTCCCCCAAGATAGGGAAGTACTCTACCCTCCCAGCAACATCTCAATCTCCTAAATAAAGGTTGTAAATCTTTAAATCACAGAGATTATTTTAAATGCAATCACTTAGTTTTTGATAAAGTCTAGAAGTTTTGGTATGCAGGGAGTGAGTAACGGAGATATGAAACATCAAGACCTGGGACCACTGAATCTGTTATTAAAGAAGCATTAAGATTTCTACACATATGATGCCAAAGTTTTAGAGGTGGAAACAGATTAATTCCTTCAATTAACAAATACTTACATAGCATTTCCCATTTGCCAGGTACTGCATTAGGTGTTAGAGAAACAGGATTCAACAAGTGGACTAAATTGCCAGTACTTTCTAACTCTAATTTTACATTAACAAAATCAGCAATATACTGTGTGGTGAGCAGTAGTGGTGGAGTTTGTATTCTAGTAATTACATTTTATTAGAAGAGTAAGAAGTCATTTACTGAGTATTTTCTATGCACTAGAACCTGATACTTCTTGTCTCATTCTTATAGTAATCCTACCATAGGCAAGTTAAACTGCTTCTGAGATGGACATTTCCCTTATATATTTTCGTTTGAGACAAACCATTAAATGAGCAGTGTCTTTTAAAATGTTATATAAATTAATGGCAAATCTTATAATTGATATTTTTAGAGTCTGAAACAAAGTACTATTGTCATTTTATAGGACAGGAAAGTAAGGCATAGTATCTTGCCAACATCATATAGGAGGCAGTAGAAGAGCCATAGGTCTGAAACGCAGAAGTAGCTACATAAGATCAAAGACTAAATTATTCTATTTAAGGGCTATTTCTAACTGAGAGAAAACACATAAAACTGCCATACTATATCTTTTTACCCTATTAGGGAAAGATTTTTAAAGTTATTTGATATAATGTGTAGGGAAGAGTGTGGGCAAACAAGTCCTCTCTTATACTGTTGATAGGAATGTAGACTGAAATATCTTGTTGAGTGGGTATCTGGCAATATCTTTATGATTTAAAGTGCACACACCTAATATCCAGGCATTCTAGGACTCTATCCTATAGTTAAGTTACACGTGCAAGAAAAGACATGTCTGGGAGATTATATTGTGCACCACTGTCTCTAAGATCAAAAGATCAGAAGCCACTCAAAGGTCCACAAGAAAGTCTGGTTAAATAAATACAGTAAACATCTGGTATAGAATATAGTTATATTTTAATAAAAGAATGAGGCAGCTCTTTCTGTACTGATTGAAATCATCTCTAAGATATACTGTAAAGTGAAAAAGAAACAAAAGAATTTATAGAATATTAATCCCTGGATTTTAAACAGCATGTATCTTTATAAAGTAACCCAAGAAACAAACACACAAGCAGATACAATGATTGCCTCTGGAAAGGGGAAAAGGAGCCTGTAAGATAAGGTAGGGTACCAGGGAAGCTTTCATGAATATAGAATGTATTATAATTAAATATAAAAGACTTAGTACTCCCCCTCCCCAGCTATGTTCATTACTACAGGGACACTCCATATTCTCCCTGTGTTCCTGCACACAGCACCAACTAAAGGCATATATAAATCATGACATTACAAGACAGGGTTAAGACTGCATTTTATTCTTGTGTTTGCTGTGGGATGATGGGACTGTGCCTTACAGAGTTACAATACACAGCTCCAAAGAAAAATAAAATACACGTGTATAAATAGAACGTTAAATTCTAGATCATAATTGAGTATCTTCTCCTGGTGAGTGGGGAGGGAAAGGGAGGAAAAGTAAAATACGATTCCTGGCCTCAAGACATTCGCAGTGTAGTAGGGTCAACACTGATATCAGTAAATATAAAACAACACAAAATACTTACAAGGTAATGTTTGTTGTCACCTCACCCACTGCCCTATTGGGTTGCAGGCATCTTACCCCAGTTATTGTGCCTGTCTCCTAAAAAGCAACTCAATTACTTGTTGAACTAAAAGAGCATAACAACTCAGATAACAAAGACATATACAAGTCACTATGGCAGGGGGAGGAAAGAACAATTACCTGTGTGCATCAGAAAAATACAAATACTGAGTCTGGAAGGATGAGTCGAGAATCCCAAAGGGCGGGAGTGCCTCTCGTTGCCTGTAGAGCCCAGGTGGGATTATATGAACTCCATGGGCCTTCCCCAGTCCATAGTTTAGCATTCTTACCAGGGAGAACAAATAAATCCAGCACTAAATTTTCACACTACTATCTCTAATGGAAGGAATAAGACCCAGGCATATGTTGAAAAGCCCACTAATCACACTTAAGAAGGAACAAAACTGAGGGTAAACAACAAGAAAGCCTGAGAAATAGTGTGGGTATATGCAAAAATAGGTGAGGAATATTAAAAATTATAAGTACAATGAATAAACAGAGGAAGATAATCTGCCTGCATGGAGAGAGAAATTGAGGACAGTTGAAAATAAGCCAAGGAGGGCTGGGGATTTAGCTCTGCGGCTCAAGCGCTTGCCTGGTAAGCGTAAGGTCATGAGTTCGATCCCTGGTACTAGAAATAAATAAAATAAAATAAAATAAAATAAAATAAAATAAAATAAAATAAAATAAAATAAAAAGAAAATAAGCCAAGGAAACTGTAGTCATTCACAGAAGTAAGAAGTAGAGAGAAAGAAGGAGGGCAGTAAACCCTCAAAAATCACCTGCAACTGTTTAAAATTTTAAATTATAAAAGAGAGCATTAGTCTTTTTTTTTTTGGTACCGGGGATCGAACTTGTGACCTTATGCTTGCCAAGCAGGCACTTAAACTGCTGAGCTAAATCTCCAGCCTAAAAGACAGCATTAGTAAAAAAATAAAGTGACTAACAAAGACAAACAGCTTTAAAGCAATTCTCTCCCAAAACCTAAAATGAATTAGAGCTGTTTGTTTTATGTATACTAGATTATACTTTCTAGTAATTAAAAATCTAAGTCTCATTTCTTACCCATGTGTCTATCATATAATGATAGACAAATCCCAAAGAACTTGAAACTCCGAAATTCTTCTACTTTTATTTGATACATGTTCATCTAAGAAGTGTTTAAAATGGAAAATATGAACAATTACTACAAGAAATTGACTTGTCTGTCTCAGATGCTGACATATTCTAGTTTCCCAATTTCAAGAGAACAGTGTTAATGCAGACATTCAAAACGTGCCACAAGAGCCGAGCGTGGGGGCTCAGGCTGAGTCTCAGCTGCTTGGGTGGGTGCAGCCGGAGGATCACAGGAGGGCCAGAGTTGCAGACCATCCTGGTCAACAGGGTGAGACTTCTTGTCATTTAACAGCAACAACAAAAAAAGTGCCACAGGAGTGATTATAGTTAGGTCTTCTTCATCTTGAAACAACAACGAAACCTAGGCAATGAATTATTGGCTGAGAGAAATATTTTGTTTTACTATGCTTTGTAGAGAGAATCCTGGAATTCTTTTCATGCAACTCAGAATCTGTGCTGAAAGTTTGTGATCATCTGGGAATGGTGCATAGATCCGGGCCTTTCAGTGAGGCACTGTTAATAATGCGCTGAGGAAGGTAAAGGCCAGGCCCTGGGAGTCCCCTCCACGAACAGCACAGGCCACACTCCACCAATCACACGGCTTTCTTTTGACAGCCCTAAAATCTGAGCAGGAGAGCCAGGAGGAAAAAAGGCAGTAATAATTTCCTCATTTCTCCAGCGGATGCCTACATGAGTTTTTAAAAGTGTTATTAGCATTAATGTTTCTCCATACATCTAAATAAAAATAGGTTCAGCCAAGAAGAACTCATTATATATGATGATAAAATGTACTACTGAGGAAGTATACCTTTTGGGGGCAGGGGTTGAAAATTCTTCTTTCTTGAAAATTTTATATGAACACCTAATGTTAATGGCAAAGTATTTTACTGTAACAAAATTTCTTAAAAATATGGCCAGTATTTGCTGTATTTTTTTTTTTTTTATCATTTCAACCCTAACCCCATGTACATTAAAAGGCAGGTATATCACTTCTCATTCATTCCACTCCATTGTGGATACTATTTTTCAATTGACCAGAATTTTCCCAAATGAAATATGTAACACACACACACAACTAACACTGCTGAAATACAAACAAGACACATAGTTAAATATGGATTTCAGATAAATAATGAATTTCAAATAAACAATGAACTTTTGAAGTTTGAAAAATGTGAATTTCAAATAAATGGAAGAACATTTTTAGTGTTCTATATGGGTATACTTATACTAAGCAATACTCATGGTTTATCTGAAATTCAAATTTGACTGGGTGTCTTGTATTTGTATTTGTTAACACTAGCAGCCCAGCAGGTGTCTGGCCAAACACTTCCTGTGGACAGTGTGTCAGCCACTGACCCATGTGGGGATACTGTAAGGGGACACAGAAAAATAATGGGTGTTGGGGTAGGTGTGTATCAAGACCCTGACACCTGTCTACTTGTCTCTCATTCTTAAATGTTGGGTTTAGATCTAAAACGGCTTCCAAAGACTCATGTGTTTGGAAGGTAACTGGACTATCGGGCCTGATTCCAGAAAGAAAAGAGATTTGTGCTAGCTGTGATGACAGAGGACAAGCAGTCACTGGTGACTGGTGGCAGCAAGATGCGAGCAGCCTGGGATGGGTGGACCCCACTTAGGCTCGTGGTCCAATGCAGCTCTTCTTTGTCCCGTCACATTTCCTCCTCATGACAGTGAACTTTAGAGGCAGTAAATGACCAACACAGTAGAAACACACACTTTCAGGTTGAGAGATAATCTGAAAATATAGGACCTACCATACTTATGCAGATTTCCTTTGGATTAATTTTTAAAATCAGTACTTTTATACTGAAAGTTAGCAAAGGATTTGATTGCAACCTTTGATATCCTTCTATTTTTGATATTCAAAGGGGTACTTTTGTGGGAAGGTAGGAGGGACAGAATATCCCATTAACCAGAGCATTCCTAAACAATGACTTGGGAGACTTTCCAACTTCTGCATCATGACCCCACTTCCACATAAAAGTCAGTCACAAAGTTAACTGATTTTCTTCTCAGATGCTAAAACTTCCTAGCTTCCTAACTTCAAGAGAAGGGCTTACATTTTAAAAGTGCCATGAATGCTAACTGTAATCATACCTTCTTGACCCTGCACAAAAACTGTACAGATGATGATTTATTACCCATGGGAAAACTTTCAATTGACAATTCTTTGAAAACAGAACTTTGGAATTGTTATGTACAGCTCAGAATTTGTACCAAATGTCAGTCATCAACTCAGCTGGTGTCCTGATCAGTAGAACAGGAGTCTAGTTTTAACCTGTCCTGTGGCCACTTCCCCATCTTCAGGTACTAGGACTCTAGGTGATTCTCTCTTCAACTTAAATGTAGTAGGTTAGCAGCTAGCCCATTTCTCTGGCCTCGAGTCCCTTGCAGCTTGGGTCTTAAGGAACTACAATCCTTTGGCTGGGAACACCGTGCTGCCAATCTGACAGAACCAGGCCCCTATGGTGGGGGAGCAAGAAGGCAGGCAAATTGGACAGGTTCTGTTAGCAGCTGGGTATCTAGCCTCACGCAGCTGAAATCATGTTTCCTTTGCTCCATGCTGATAAGTGAGTGAATTGGGCTGGGGAACTTGTCTACTCTGTCTCTCATTCTTAGTGTTAGGGTTTAGATCTAAAACGCCCCCCCCCCATTTTGTGGTTGTTGTTCATTCTTTGAGATAGGGTCTTGCTAAACTGCCCATGCTAGGCTCAAACTTGTGATCCTCCTGTCTCAGCCTCCCAAAGTGCTGGATTGCAGACATGTGCCACTACGCCCAGCTATATGGAAGGCTTTAAATGATTGCTTTATTAAATGATCATCATATCCTAAAGGTCTGCTTGGAGTTCTTTCTCACTGTCAGTCCTCAGAATAAGCGGTAGAGCAGAATTCTGGCATCCATACATCTATGGATAGATTATTTCAACAGCATAAAGTCTCTGCTGTTTGTACGTACATTCACACTACCTGTCCTTGCAGTTACTGCAACCAAATAAACTAAACCAAAATATATAAAATCTAATTTTTAAAACAATGTCACATTAAAAGAAAAAGGGAAAAATACACAGCATTATAGTTAGAATCAAGAAACATGATCTACCCGTAAGTTGAGAGTTAAAAGAGGAAAATGTTTTTGGGTCAGGTTGCCATAGACGAGGAACCAAGGAGTGGCTACAGAGTTGCTCCCTGCTGAAGGAGGAACCAGCAGAGCCATGTCTGTACCTCTGGCAATGATCACATAGTCCTCCTCGAGAAGGAAGGCACTGATTTTACACCCAAGGAGCTCCTCACTGTGCCTTCGTTGTGTTGGAGGCTGGTTATTCATTGGGTTGTAGAGTACAACTGAGAAAATGGATCTAGTATTTCCTGAAGTATTTACTTCCTTGTATTCTAAGACCATAACCTGAGTATGGTTTTTGTATAAGGATATGTGTCAATGTAATAAGGAAACTCAATCAATTAGACATTTACCAATTGTTCTTGATATTTAGCAACATCTCTAAAATTACTTTTTAAACATTTTTGTATCTGCCAAAGATGGGAAATAGAGTTAAGTGCACAAATGGTTTCAGGCAATCTGCTGCAGAGAACTGTTTTAAGCGTGGCATAAACATGCCAGATCAATAACTTGTTTCTTTATCTGCATGTGCCATGAAAACCTGGCTATCATAGAGTGCCGGCTCCATTAAAAACTGAATTTGCTATTTCCAGACAGCAGATAGCTCAAGGCTTACCAGGGCCAGAAGGCAAGACTCCAGATTCACGTCTCCTCCTCTAGAACAACTCCAAGTACTCTGTCACTACATTATGTGATGATGCTCTGACAATCCTGCGGCTGCCTCAGGATGCAATCAGATGGCCACTGTTCTTCACACAGACAGAGCTGGGTGAAGCAACTTTTGCCATGCAAAGTCACTAGACAGATCTGATTAATGGAGAAATGTAAACCAATAAATTATTTCTGAAATGAAACTGCCCCCTTTTGCTTATGAGGCATGAAATAGGTCATGTATGAAACTCGATGTCACAGAGACTCTTCAGGGAAGAAAGGATGGTAGTATAAGCCGAGAGTTTTGATGTAGACTTTTGCTGTATGCTTCTGCTCAAAGCGGCAGAAAATATTACTTTACATTTTACTATATAATATTTCATTGTAAATTACGAGACATGAATCGCAGATGTACTGTGTGAACAGTTCTTCAGTCTTAGGAAGTGTGGATTACTGGAATGCATATCCACCTCTTTTGCGTGGTTAATACAATTAAAATTAATTGTATTGAAACGTTACTTATAATTATTCCACTTGTTAGGTCTAGAGAAGGCTTTCCTTAAGATAAAAATATAATTATCAAAGACCTTTATATTTTTACAGTATCTAATTATAAACAAAGAATTTGGGGTAATACTGGTTCTACTTCCTCCTCTTTTCCCCTCATACACATCTGTTGTCCGCTACCTGACTATTCATACATGTTAAATTATTCTTCTATTTTTTATCCAACAATTCTCTATAGCAATACTTCATTTACCCAGACCTTATTAAGAATAACCAGCTGTTGCTAACAGTTCTCAAGACAAGTACAATTCATTCCTAAAATACCAATGTTTTCAAATAGGATATATACATCTCTACAACATCTGTTTCTTGATGTAAATTAATCCCAATTATTTTACCCCAGGACTACTAAAATGTATTGGGGGATCTGGGTTTGGGGGTTCTAAATTAAGTGGGCTTGGGCAGCTGCACGTTTAGAGTTCCTTGTTAATGCCCTTTAGGTTTTACAGCCTGGCCTTGCTTTCATTTGGTTTGCTGTCACTTCTTGCTGGAGCTCTGAATTCTTGAAGCAATAACCACCTTTTTTTTTAACTGCTGTTGCAGTTGACTGTGGTTTGGGCAGCCAGCCATCTCTGTTTGTGAAACCTATTTAAACAAAAGAATGGACTGTTGGTGATGAGGGACTGGAGCAATAGGGGTGGGAGTTAAAGAGTCATTTGAACAGTCGGGTCCAGTTGGCTTTCTTGCAAAGTGTTAAGCAGTGTTTTTAGATTGTCCAGATTGCCGCACAAAAGATTGCTGGCTGAGTGAAACACTTATGTCTGTTTTCTTTCTACTCATGGGCAAACTTACTAAGTGGGTCCACCATAGCTGTAGTTTACACACTATAATTTGTTTACAGTTCAGCTGACATGTCTATGTATGTATAAAGATAATTAGAGTAATTGTATTCACCTAAGAAGAAAAAGCCCACTTCACCAACATGGGACTATACGACATTTCTTCTCAAGTGATTTATGTCTGTATTAATAATATAACAAGTTACTAAAGAAATGAGAAGTTCTTTTTACAAAATATAGACATCATAATAGTGACAAGTTGTTAAAGACTCATTTTAATAGTAGAATAGATATTAATTTACTCAAATTAACTGTTCTGAGGAACTTACTTAACTTTGCAAATGTTAAAACTGCTATAGTTCCAAACAGAATCTTCTTTTTCCTTCCAAACATTTTCACTTTTTATAAGTTTTTACATTGGCAGATTATGAGTATCTCCGATTAGCTTATAAACCTAGATTTTGTCCTGAATATATAACTTGCAAAATCTAACAAGAAAAAAGAAAAAGATACATCTTTTATATGCGTAATATTTTCTTCAGGCCAAGGACATGCCACACACAACAATTTGGCTGGCTTTAATATAAATGTTCTAATTATAATTTACCTGTGACTTATCCAAAGGGAACACTCAAACTCGGGCTGACATTCTATGACCTAAAAGGTCTCTGGCCTTCCCTGGTGGTCAGTGTGGTATGTTTTCAGAAAATACAAGCTATGTTTATTATTTATTAAAATAACAGAACTGCATATAATACAATCAGTTTACCAGCTATTTTAGGTTAACTTTATATATTCCCTTTCATTAGGGCAGATCAATAGGAATTACCTCTGGTCAAGTGTATTTGTATAAAGCCTTTTTATATAAGTCTTTTTAATTTTTTTAAAATTATAAGAATTCCTGCAAACAACTTTTAAAAAATTCACATGAAACTAGAGACAACAGTCCCAAGTGAAATTTTCCAGTCTCAAGCAACATTTTTTAGTGTCATAAATAAAGTATTTCCAAAGACTCATTTTGGGTGCACACTTTGCTTAGGGCTTTATTTGCTTTTTGCAACAGCATTTAAGAGAAACCCAACTGACCATTTACAACCTAAACAATGGCTTCAGGGTATGATTAAGAAATGCACCTGGCCTCACTCAAACAACACGTTTGCTTAACCTGGTGACTTTCCTGTGTCTGGGGTCAGGCAGGAGCAATCTTTGTTGGGGAGAAGGAAAGACTAAATATAACCAACTCACTGAGAACAAAACAGTTGTACAACTGCCCTTTGTAATTACAACTGTTTTAACAGGTTCCAGTAGACAAGGCTGTTGTTTAAGTGACCACTATAATTTGGGATGAAATCCCAGGAAAGTATGCCAGCATTACAACGAGAATTTTATTGCTGCGTTTGCTCAGCATAACTAACCCACTGAAATGCTGAGTGCTCCTCCTTTGGCATAAATGTAGGTCAAGGCGAAAATTAACACTAAAAAGAATTTAGCCAGAGAAGAAAAGAGTATCCAAACATTTATCCCTAGCAACAAGCCATAGCTCATTTTACTTTTACACCTTCTTATTATGGACATTTTCGATCATATATAAAAACATACAAAGGAACAGACCCCACAAACCCATCACTTAGTTTCAATGACACCAATACATGTTCCATCTTACTGTACTATACTCTCTGAACTCCCCTTTGAATTTTTTTGAAGGAAAATCCCAGACAGCTTATATTTTATTTTATGTAAGCTTTCACTTATAATGTATGTGTATATTCTTCTAAAGTTTACTCCAGAAATCTCATTGAGTATGAGTTGTTTAAACCAATTTTAGCTACAGTTTGTACAACTTTTTACACTAAGACCTATCTGCCTAGAAAACTAATTTGCTGGAGTATAAGTGGGTGAATAAAATAACAAAGCAACTTAAAACATAACCCTCTATTATTTAATTATGGGGAGGGAGGTTAGTATTCTAAACTCCAGAACACAGTGCCTATTACCTTATCCCTGTGTGTTAATCTTTTGCACATTCCAATCAGTAGGAGACAAAACTGAAAGTAACTTGGTTAGATTTGCCTGGATGCAGCTTAGAAAAATGGAAGGAGGATACTAAGGGTCTAGGAACTGCCTAGAAAGAAAGCTTCCCTTTTCCTTCACTATGCATATGCAGAATAAAACAGAAAGGCAATGGACCAAACCTCAGGAGCTACAAAAATCACTCATAAGCAGACTCGCTACTTATAATAATTTATTACTCATCTTAAAGCAAAGATCAAAAGGAACTCCATCTAGCGTTTATATTCAGTTCTTCATTGCCTAATGACTAATTTGTAGGGGAATGAAATCTTCACAAGAGAAGCCAAAGTAATCTGAGGCGACTTTGATACAATGCCATGAGGATATGAAGAGGAAGCTGGTAGGAGGTGCAAATGGCTAGGTTCCATTAAAGCTCCGATAAAAGAATAATGGAATTTCCCCTGACTTGAGAATTTTAAAATTTGCTAGAAGTGAGCAAATTTTGACAAGCCAGGCAAAACCTTTGATTTGTCATAGTTTTTTTGTTGTTAGCTTTAGCCACTACTGCATTTATGCTAATTACACTGCTTTATCTAAGAAAAGTATAATATTCCCGCAGAAATCTGGCCAATCTCATTCCTTTTCCTGCATGCTACTTATCAGCATGCACCTTCCCTCAGCATTGTGGGACACTCCTGGCTCTCTCAATCTCTTTCCAGTTCCTCTATTCTGCAAAGTGAGTGATTTAGCTTGAAAAACTAACTTGACATAATTTTTAGTGCAGTATTTCATATCACATGGAACATAAATGTTCACATGGAGGATAAATAACTCTTTTACAAATCTTTTGGTGATTCAGTCAATTGGTTATCTTAGAAACACTAGAAACTATTCAAATTCCGTAACTTCCATGAACAACTGGCACCATTTTCCCCCCTTGAATCCAGACAGCTCTGTATTCTCAGCTGAGGAAAGTAGTTTTCGCACTAGTTATTTTGGCTAGTTAAAAAATCCCCACCACATGTCTGCCTGTAAATTCACAGATAAAGATTTAAGTTTATATTAGCATTTCAACTGTGTGAATTTTTTGTTTGCTTCTGAAATCATTTTGAATTAACAGATTTATTGGAATCTCACATGGCATAGAAATTTTACATAAGTTTCAGAAATCTTGAAATCTATTTTCCCATGAGGATGTGGAAATGTTAAGTTTTCTTAAAAATGGCTTTAAACGTGTGTTTCTTTTTATAGAAACATTACATATCTATGGTGAAATATCTACAAGTGAAGCTAGGCCTGAGAATTTCTCAAATATGGGTGATGGAGAATTTGGGATATAAAATAAAACAAGGATGGCTGAGTTTTTACAAAGCAATAGAGTGGGCCCACAGGAGCTATTATACTGTCTTCTGTTCAGTAAAACCCTTCCTAGTTAATATTTCAGATACAACACTATGTATTGTTTTCTGTAAGAAGTATTTAGCAAAATAACTATTAAAGCAAAAGAATGAAGATTTGAGTCAACATTTCAACTGTGCTTACCAATCCAAAAAACTAGTTTACTAATTACAGTGTTTGAAAAAAAAAAAACAATTCAAAACAACAAGCAACTTTAACAACAACAATCACCCCTAAGTCTTGAGCTTTTAGTGACAGTATGTAACTTCTTTTTTGGGGAGGTACTGGAGATAGAACATACGGGCTTACACATACTAACTAGGCCAGTGCTCTGCCCCATAGCTAAAACCTGAGCCCTCCAAAACTAGATTTTAATGTGAATAAAATATAACCACTTTAGTTAAATACAAATTTTCTGTTTTCGAGAGTTGAAAAATTAAAACTGAAATATAAGTTAATTGATAAATGTACTTCAAAATCATCACATATTGATTAAAATTGCTATACATGCAGGACATTAGTTTACAAGGCATCTAACTGAATACTAGTCCTAGAAGGTTTTGTAATGAAAACTCTAATCATCATCATGAACTGTTAAGACCCAATATAATGAATAAAACACTTCTCTTACCTTGTGATCATATGGATTGTAAGAATGAAATATCTGAGATAGATCTTTTGTCCTTTGCTTTTTCTGTGGAAGAAAAACACAAACATTTGATTTGCTAGCTGGTATGCAATCAAAAACTACAGTGAATGTCTAAATTTAAAAACTGATTACAGGAAAAGACACATTGTCATTAAACCCCCTCAAAATACTCTCACTTCAAATACACTTACAATCAAACATAAGCCTAATAAAAATATCGTGAATGCTGCTGCTAAGTGCAGAAAGATAGGCTTGTAAAAATATTACAATGTGTCTTCACCACCTTATTTACCAAATCTGGCACTGTGCGATTTCTGGATTTTTGCCAAAGACAAAATGACCATGAAGGTAAATGTTTTGAATCAATTCAGGACACTGGGGTAGTCAAAATAGCACAATTAAAGACATTCAGGAAAGAGGACTTCCAGAAATGCTTCAGAAAGTGTCAAGAATGTTGAGATGAATGTGTTCAAAACAAAGAGGAGTACAGTGGTACCTTGGTTCACAAATGCTTCTGTTTACAAACAATTTGGTTGACAAACAGAAGCATTTGGGAAAATTTTGGTTTAGTTTGTCAGCTCTGCATTGCATAACAGGACCATCACCATGCTTCCCACACAAACACAAATGTCTGCCATTTTTTCCAATATTGTAGAACAAATTAAGTTTGTGAACAGAGGTACCACTGCAGCTTAATGGGTGTGTGTGTGTGTGTGTGTGTGTGTGTGTTAATGGTAATGAGGCTTTTACTGTAGTAAGTTTTTTAAAGGAGACATTCACCAACTTTTTGTATATCAATCTACAGAGTGACACTATTTACTTAGTGATTCTCCCTTTGGGTGGGCTGAGAGTATGGTTGAGTGTAAATAAACAACAAAGTCACTGGTGGTTTTGCAGGTCATTGTCATGGCATAGCCAGGAACTTTCTTCCTAGAAGGTTTTATAATGCAAACTATGTAGCATCAAAACTCTATTTCAAAATGCATAGCTCCGACACTAAAATGAAGAGACTCAGTACACATTTAGGGCATTTTCAATATTACTGTTATACCAGTTGCTGTTACTCAGAGCTGACACCGACATGCATGTATTTATGCAAACCCTTCGGACTCCTGGGCACAGCTGGTTTGAGCCTGCAGCTGGGAGGACACCTTTGTTCTGTCACTGCTACATACATAGCTTTGCATGATGTGTGTTGCACACAATAGGTGCTCCGAGAATAGTTGAATGAGTGGCTTGTTTTCTACCCACTGTGGTCTGTCCCCTTCTGAACTTTTCTGTGTATGGTTCCAGATTTTCTAGGCACACACGTGCATACAACTGAGTATTACTTTAAAAGAAAGGTATTATTCCGAGACAAAAGCGAAGTGCCTGACTCCCCTAGTTTGTTTCCTATGACGGGAGGGGCACTGTTTGACCAAGAGTCGCCACTACGCCCATCTCTGCTTCTTTTGCTCTAGCTGTCCCTCATCCAAGGATGGACTAGGACCCTTTGCCTCGGTGTCCTCCCAGGTTGCTTCATGGCTGCTCTCTGGCCTACTCTGACAGGAGTCGTAGCTCAGCCGTAGCTGTGCACTCCCCTCACACTTCAGCAGCCCCAGAAGCTGCTACCTCTTTGAAGGAACGATGGGAAACAATTCATAATGGGTCAGAGATCGGAGAGGGATCCAGGACCATCATAACATCTCTGATCTCCCCAAGCCCTAGTAAGCTGTGAGGAACACTTAGCCAGGGTAAGTATTTTCTGGTTTCAGTTCTGCCATTTTTCATGAAGACTTAATAGTTTTCAATCAACAGCTGGCTTCTTCTCGCTGATATTTGTTTGAACCACTGTTGCCATAACAGCTGGGGCTATCTTGGACACCTGGAATCTGCATAGATCAATCACAGGGCTACTAATGGACCAGTAGCAGCTATATAAGCCCTGCATCCTGTTGCATGTCTTGGGTTGGTCTAGGAGAGCTTCCTCTGGTATACTGACACTCCTGTGCAGCTGCACAGATCCTGCTAGAATAAAGATTCGCCCCAGTGGTCCATGATACAGTCAGTGTCAAACTGCAGACGTGACCAATGGTGTCCAGCATGAAACTGGTGTCCACTGGTGGTTTTAGGGATGCTAGCAGAGCTGCATGTCACTATATCCTGACTTTTGTCTGAATCAACAAAAGGTTCCCTTAATGGAGAGCGGACAATTCTATATACATTGTTTGAAAATTTACGTTTTGCTACTTTATACTCATGCTTGTGTAAACAGATCTGTAAGTCTTCATGAAGAGTTTCCAAATCTAAAAAGTTTAGAAGCCCAAACTTCTTCTATGATTCATTTTGATTTTTTAATATAATGATAGTCTTCGCATAAATATTTTTGCCAGCTTCAGAGTTTACATTGCTTTAAAAGATAAATCATGGAAGTACAGGTGCAGGATCAAATAGTGAGTACGCTTATTACCTCAAAAGATGGACACTATTCCAATCTGCCTTCTTGCCCGCATGAACGGGAGAAGGAATTGCAGCATAAATTGTAAATTCTTAGGAAATTTCTCTTCTATTTAAAGGTTAGAACATTTCTAAATTTACAGAACAGATGAAACATTTTTAGTACAGATAAAGAACATTTTCTCAGCAACTGATTATAGAATTTATTTATTACAATTATTTCTTGTCCGTCATAGGATTAGCCCAGTACTTCATCTTAAAATTCTGTCATGCAAGTGGCCGGTTTGTTCTAATCTTGTCTTTGTACTGGGCTTCTTCGGTCTTCACTAGTAAGTGTATCTTTGCCCAGTATCCATGTGGCCCAAGGGAGCACACCTTACCCACTCCAATGTCCTTAAGGATATGTCCATCATTTTCTCCCCAATGCCAGACATCTGACGGGATCCCCTGCCTCGGGTTTATATGATATTCCACACCTGCTTAGCTAGGCAGTTGGATTTGATGATAATTAGGAGCCTGTGGTTACAGTTACTTGTATACAATTGCAGTGTTTTTCAATGACCAATTTCTCTATTTTAGAACTATCTTGGATTCACAATCCCATTGAAAGTCTATAAAATCTTAGTCCTGCTGCCATGCTGTGAGCCTCTGACTGAAAGTTATCCTTTCCTGCGGTTCAGCTGAAATTCCTACCTCTTCTGTTCTCCTGTGAATGGTGCTTCTGACCATCTAAATCTACAATAATTTAACTCTGCTTTTCCCAGGAGAGCAGAGAGGCATCTTTAAAATGACTGGAAATAGTTTCCTTGGCTAATGAAACTTTAGTCTTGTAAACCTTGGATTCTGTTTTGAATAAGTCATTTGACCATCAAAATTTTCATTAGCTTATAATTATCCCTTTCCTTTTCCTACTCCCACTGAGTTGGCTTATACTTCAATCAGAAGAAAAATGATGAATGCTAACATTTCCTTTTGTAGGAGACTTGATATAACACACTGGAGAAATTTTTTTTCAGAAAGGAGTTTATGCTAGATAAGATGAAATTTTCGGCAGCAAATCAATATTCAACTTAGGAAGTGTCCCAAGCATTCATCAATTTCAGAAATGGTTGAACTATGAGCTTCAATTGGCAGATAAATAAGGAATGCTCAGAATTTGCTTTGTATGAACTTTGTAGGTAGGTTTTGATTTTATGTCTCTATTTTGACAGCTAAACCTTATGTACATTTTTTTTTAGTTTTCTGTTCTCCTTTTCCCTTTTCTTTTCTTTTCTTTCTCTCTCTGAGACTGAACACAGGACCTTGCATATAATAGGCATGTGTTCTACCACAAATTGATACCCCCGGCACTATATATGCCTTTTCTCAGAAGCTACTTCAGATCACATTGGGAGGGAAGGATGTGAGGTATAAGTAAATATGCAGATTAGATCCCAATGAATCCTGATGGAAACCAAAGCCCTTTTCTGAAAACAAATTTGTTATATACAAATACAGGGAAGTCTTGGCTATGAAGGCTATATATATCTATCCAGTTTTCTGAAAATTATTGCGACTGTTCCTCTAAGTTAGTTAGAGGCCCAGTGGTATATCTTCTGAAATCTAGGGCTGGCAAATTATGACTGATCTAGGTCAATTCCTGTTTTTGTAAATAAAGTGTTATTGAAACACAGCCATACTCATTCAATTATGTTATTATCTGACTGCTTTCTTGTTATGGCAGCAGCTCTGAGAAGTTACAACAGAGACCATATGGCCTTCAAACATTATTCAAACACTACATTACCATCTGTTCCTGTCTCCCTTTTTATAGAAAATAGTTACCCCTGACCTATACCTCTAGACTCTATATCTTTGACTATATCTACTTGAGTAAATAGTTCTTTAACCGAAAATCGAATGAACAATTAACTATCCAGCAAAAGTCCTGGATCCTTCTACTTGCTCAGTGAAGACAGATGAAACATAACTTATATCCTGACACACCAGGATGGTCATATCAGGCATGAGAATAATTAACTGCTGTGTTTCCAAGGTTTTTACTTTCAGTGCATTCTATGCACACATACATAATATTGCAAGTTGGTTTCCAGGCCATTTGAAATAAATATGATCCTTCATAGCCTTATAGATTCACTCTGTAACTGCTGACCATGGAACCTCTGAGAAGAGGTCCTTTAGTAAATCCCACAACGAAAGTCATGTAGAAGGGTTCAGGTAAAAGCAACTAAGACCATTAGTACTGGTGAACCAGTTTTTCATGTAGGTAGTGTTACAGCCACTAGTCTGTAAAACATGTTGAGTTTTGCTATCAGCAGTTTTAACTGAAACCAAAGCTGAGCCAAAATGGAATAATTAGGTATGTTCCTATTGCATCATATGCATGTCTAAATTATCTCTCACTTTTCAGCCTGTTAAAACAAACATCTCAGTCATGCAACTGCCTGTTAATTCTCCAAGTGTTTAAAAAGTAAACACGTTAAACAAGTTGTGTGATGAACTTAGAATGAGGGTGGTCAAAATATAGTGAACGTGGCAAGCACTTCTCCCAGAATCACAGAAGGTACCTTTAAGTCACTTTCACCATTAACTCTGAGGCACAGACGATAGAAATGAGGGGGTATTTTAGAAAGTGCATGCTGAGTCCTGCAGTCTCTGTGGGCTGCAGTAGGGTTCGCAGGTGAGGCAGGACATAAATCTGGTAAACCTCCTGGATTCCCTAGAAGCTGAACATCTGCAATCTCTATCCTACCATGCCTGACAAATTGCTTTTATATTCCACTCTCCAAGGATTGCAAATGCTGAAGACCACTTTCCCTCATACTGCTGTGCAAATTCCCTTTCAGACAACACCAAACAAAACCAAGGCCCGAAGGGACCTTTCTATCAAAGGTTTTGAACATTTCTGTCAAAGGTTGGGACACAGCTTAGATCTGACAGAGGCTCCACATGAGACAAAATCTGCCTGTGAACATGAGGTTACACAATCAGCTGAATCACCAATATCCACTAACCCTACTTCTTTTAATTTCCAAATTTAGTGCTTTCTGTGCCTTTTTCTAAATGTAGATTACAGCTTCGCTAAATAAAGTACAGTTCCTGTTAGGTAAAACTATGGATTTCATTTCTACATGTGGATTCTGAAAAACGGTAACACCTACAAGCTTTCTAAATGTTTGATACATTTCAAGCATTTTATAAAGATATGCAAATGCTCATCACACTGTACTCTGTGGTGAGAAGTCAGGTGAGCAGGCTGGAGTTACAGTACATGGATTTTTTCTGGCTAGTGAGGCTAAGAAGTGGTTACCTGGTCAACTGGCAGGTAGCAGCAGAAAGTTAAGAGGCAAAGGTAAGAGGCCAAGACATTCTGAACTGGACAATTGGGTCCTGAATGGCTAAGCTCTGTGTCATACAGGGCCACTTGAGGCAACACGATAATAATGGTCTAGTGGAGACTGAAAGTGTCATCCTCTAAACGCTTTCCAAAGAGGCTGGAGTCAAATCCCAGACAATGTAAAGACTAGGAAGAAAAGACTAGTGCGTTATCACATACAGGGGACATCCAGAGAACTGTACGCTAAGACAAAAGGGCTGAAATAGCCAACAGGTTCAAGATACAAACAAATGAGAGCCAGAGGCAAAGGGATCATTGGTGAAGGATTAGCGAGGACCTAAAAGAGTCACAGTGAGGACAAGGGCTTAGCAAGAACCTGTGAGGGACACTGAAGTCAGGAAAGAAATGAGGTAGCCAGGAAATCTTCCTAGGTAAGTGAAAGGGTGAGCTGCCAAGGTAAGGTCTTGGGCCCTTAAAGTGCACTTCCCACAAGGGCAGATTCCACTGTCAGAATGTGGGCCCATGAAACTGAAGGAAAATACTGCTTAGTATAGAGTTCCATTTTTCATAAAAATAGGAATGAAAGAGTTGAGGCCACAGACAGATTATGCCATTTTCAGACTGTAAGGAAACAGGCTAATTACAGGCACATGGAGACCGAGGAAAGGAAAGAGCTTTGCTGAATTTAAAAAAAAAGGCTGATGATTAGAACACATGACGTGAGAAATGTAGCAATAAATGTTTAACCATCCACTTCAGGAAGAAGAATGGTATTAGAGATAGAGCCCCACATTAAACCAGGGCAAGCTGAGAAGGTTGGCTGGATGTGAGAAACAACTAAGATGTAAGAGGGACAGCATGTGGTGACTGATTAGATAACTGGACAGGAGGGGCAGGTACAGAGGAGAACTCCAAGATTTGGAGCTCAGTGAAGGTAGGGGAAAGAAGTCTTACACTGATATAAGAATCTAGACTGAGAAGCAGGTATGGGTATTGGGAGGGAGAAGGGAATGCAGGTTTGAATATTAAGAAGTTGAGAAGGCTGGGAGACATCTGGACAGACAGTAAAAAAAGAAGTTAGATATAAAGGTATTTAAGATATGGTAATCAGAAGGGAGAAGGGCACCACAGATGCAGGAGCCATGAGCATACTGGTGTAATTTAGGGCACGTCAGGGATGCAAGCACGTAGGGAGTACACAGAGGAAAGGAGGAGAGAAGATGAAGGGAGAAGATTGAGGCTAAAATCCTGGCAAATAATAGCTCTCTGACACTGGGCAAGGTACATGCTCTGAAGTCTTGGAAAGTGAGGGAAATGGATTAGGCCTGCAGTTCCCAACTCTCGTTGAACTTTATAATGATAGGGGAACCTCTGAAGTACACCAGTGCTCCTGTCCCCCACTGCCTCTGATTTAATTGGTCTTGTGGGACCCCGACAAGCGCTCAGGTGTTTCCAACATGTCGGCCAAAGTTGAGAACCAACCGCTAGCTGAGGTGATCCATTAGGTGTCTTCCAACTATTAACCTCTATGCTGCTAAATCGGCTCCCCACTGTCTTTCAGCTCTTGCCATTCTGTGTTCTGAATTCTATCAGGTACTTTCATTCTTAACCTCTGTGTTACACTGGCAGCTTTGCCTTATTTCCTGACCTCTTCTTTTACTTAAAAAGAGACTCTATATGCAGGAATTCCTCTGGGGCACAGTGAGGCTCTGGCTGTGACATAGGCTGCTGCTCTGTATCCAGTTCTCTACTAGGTAAGTCTTCTGAAAAACAAATGGAAAACCAATTGAATAAGTTTGAACCTTTACAGCGTATGAAACATTGGAAAATTAAAAGCACTTGACAATATCAGCATTCAACCATAGCTATTGTCTTCTTCTGTATGTATAGTGTCCCTAAGATGGCAATCCACATTCAAGATTAATGAAAGAAAGAAAGTCCTTGGAATTGAAATGATGAACCTCTAAACTGGAAAGTCAATTACGTGAAATATGGCCGGTGATCAAAAATACCCCAGTGATTTGCAAATGGGAAGAAGACCAAGAGATGGAGGGTGGGAAGGAGGGGACACAGAATTAACCTATTTATGCTAAAGACTGCATTTTTTTGAAGTTTTGCATGAACTTCATATGTTACCTAAAAAAAATTCTAGGAAAAAGAATGTGAACAGAAAAGAATTGTTCTGTTGTTATGGGTGTTCCAAAATGGAACAGTAGGCATTGAAGGATTAAGACCTGTTACATAGATGGGCTGATGCTCCATGACGAACACAGTCTATGTACTACAAACATGTACTAATATAACAGTACAAAAAACGAATACCCCAAAATACAGAGAAAGGGCAGTCTCTGAAATCTTAATCTGTCCCTCTTCCTGCCTCCCTTCCCCCCCTCTCTTGCTTCTCTTCTTCTTCCTCACTCTTCTTTTTGTTTTGGTGATGGGGATTGAATTCAGGGCCTTGCAACTGATGAACAAGTGTTCCACCACTGAGTTCCATTCTCAACCCTCCTGCTTTTCCTGAGGCACACATAATAGAAACTTTCTTGTTCTAGGATAGTAACTCTTCTGTGATGGTAGGGGAAATGAGAAAACACAAGACCACTCGACCTCATGTTTTTTCCTCCCCATTGCCTCTAGTAAGATCTGCAAAATAACTGAGATGACCACAAACACTGACTGCTTCTGAATTCCTTTCTCCTCATCTAGTTACGGAAAATTCAAGAACTGTCACATTCCTTAGTTTTTCACAACTCCACCCTGGTGGTAGTTGTGGTCGGGGACATGGTATAATTTTTTTTTAGACAACAGCAAAACAGTAGACATTTAAGAGGAAAAGTTACAAAGCAGGTGAGTGAATCTGTTTGACCCAACTGTAATGGTACTCAAATTTAACTAGGAGAAGGTATAGCTGATTTTAAAGCACAACAGATGCCAGTGAGGAACACTTTTTCTTGAGACCTATAATTTCTAAAATAGCCTTAGGGGAAGGAAGTTATAAAAATCAGCTTTTTTGTTCACAAAGGTGGTGGGGTACGTCACAGGTGTCATTTACTGTGGCAGGACCTGAACAAGGCCACAAATGCAAATAGGGAAACTTGCATAAATGTAGTGATACCTGATAAAACAAAATGCAAGGCGCCTTACTTCTATCAATCTTACCTTATTTTCTGAAAAGAACATACATTATTCTTTGGCCACAAAGGCATGGCAGGCACAAGGAGACTTAACTTACTTTATTAATAGCTGTGCCAAAATGAGTAGCTCTTACAAGCAATGGGACAGAAACTGCCTTCAAACTAAGCCAAAATCCCTGCAAAGCAAAAGGACTAAGTCAAAGGACTTAGTACTTAGTACCTAGTACTACATATCACACACAACAGTTCATTCAAATGTTTTTTGTGCAGTTAACTTTACGGTGCTCAAAACTAGCAGGCAGGAATATGAGTTACTATACATATCAACTCAGTATCACTAATCTCCATCCTGCCATTCAGACTAACCACAAAAGAAAGTAAGCTCTATTTCTTATTCAGATTATTAGAACAATGTTTTCTTTCCTGGACTATGTGGGTCCAATCTTCACACTCCAAATCAAGGATTGGCAAAATACGGTCTGTGGGCCAAAAACTATTTGGCTTTTAATTTTGTATACTCTGTGATTTGTTTTATAATTTTAAATGACTGGGGGAAAAATCAAAAGAATCAGTGCATTTCTGACAGGTGAAAATTATACGAAATTCAAATCCATACATGAAGTTTTATTGGGACAGCCATTCTTGTAACTTACATAGTGTCTACCCTTTTGTGCTCAAAGGCCAGAGCCAAGTGGCTGCCACAGAAGCCACACGGCTTGTAAAGCTGAAACTATTTAGCATCTGGCCCCTTTCTAGACTCTGCCAGCTTTGGCTCAGAATCATTACTTTGCAACCCTGGCAGCAAACTGCAATAACCTGAATACTGAAGTAATACTTATGTCTGGGGCTGATTTAATTGATCTGGGGGTGCAGCCTAAGAGTTAGTATTTAAAAAATCTCCCTAGCTGAAGCTAGCTTGACTCAAGGGTTTAGAATCATTGCTTAATCCACCATTTTCCTGAAGCCAGAGTGAGTTTTCAAGTATGTGGTCATTTAATGCCACTTTCTACTTTTAGAAACTTTCAAGGGCCACAGAATCAAGTTTTAAGTATTGTATTAAAGCTTCTTCTATCTTTGACACTACCACCAAAAACAACATTTTGCTCTTGATAGATCTTCCATCTTCCTGACCCTGCATCTTACAGAAGTTATTCCCTCTGCCAAGAATGTCACTGCCACTATCTCTGTGCTCTAACTTCAGCTTGTCCACTCCTTTGTCCTGTATTTTCGTTAGAGACCACCTCCCCACAGTGATCCAGTTGCTTCATCCTGAGAATCTGGGACTGTGGTCGTCTCAGTACTACCTGGCACTCCTCTGTGTGTAGACACCCAGCTGCTGTTTCTATCCCTTCGAAGAGCCACCCAACCACTTTTGCTGTCTTCTCTCTCACCAGGTATATCTGAAATCCACTCCTGGAGCTCTAAAACACAGGTGAAATTTCATTCATCCTTCACATGCCCATCACATGGCAGGTACCATACCAGAAGAGACAAAGCAACAAAGCAAGTGGACTATAAGCTAATCAGGAGAAATACACAAGTATTATACTTATTTAATCAGTCACATAGTAAGTGTGGAAACATTTTCTGAATAAACTCTAAAAACTGTGAATATTAACATCTGGTTTTAATACCAAGCAGCTGTAGTAATGGATGCCCTGTTCATGATTCTTAAACAGATTAGTAAATCAAATGAAATTTTTATGTTGGATAGAATTACTTTTGCAACTATAAATGGTACTTCAAGACGATAATTATAAGTATTCTAGCATTTGAAAAATTTCTCATGAAATTTTGCCTGAATCAATTTATATTCTATGAACAAGGTATGTGCGTGTGTGTTTAGCATGTTTGTACCCTTGTAAAACTTGCTCCTTTTTTGATGATCAGGTATACAAAGGATAGGGGACAAGGGAATGACAGCATTTAGTATCTTCTTGATAAAGCAAATAGAGTTTAATCTAATTCCCATCGAACTTCTTGCCCAATAATTTTAGTGCTGGTTGAGCATCTCTAATCTGAAAATCTGACAATTTAGCTTTTAGGATTTTACATTTTTCAATTTAAATTCTCAACAGCAAAGTGTATGTAAATACTCCAAAACCCAAAAAACTCCAAAAACTGAATTTCTTGTTCAAACCATTTCAGATAAGGGAAATAATGTTCATAGATTAAATTATAGACACAAACATTTCTCATGCATGAAGAGTTTAATTGCTATTTCTAAAATTTAAAACATTTCTTTAACATATGACAACATACCTGTTCTCTCAGTGATATTTCAGAAAGATTAGCAAGCTATAGTGTTAAGACTCTAAAGCTGTGCAATCTTCACAACCCAGCAGACATTGTGGGGCAACAAATGTGCTAAAACACCATTTTCATCTTTAAATTTTATATATGTCTTGAAATTAAGGAGTGTAGGACAAGCAGTTTCAACTTTTCTCACTTCCTTAATGATAATGTTCGATAGCTGTGAATTACTTTAGTATGCACTGTTTTCAATTAAGCAAGATGCAAAGCAAAGGAAATTAAGTTAGAGATGTATGTATGAGAGTAACATTTTGCAACTGGACAAAATCAATGCAGTGTGGGTTTTGCTAATTAGCATCCTTGGAGTAGATTTCCATAGTATCGTTAAATATATCTTTTCTTTTTATTTAGAGAGCAATGGTAATGTGCTTTTCTGAATCTAACTCTTACCGAGGTTGAGCTTGGGATCCTGATATAGTGGGCACAGAATCCGGATCTGCACAACTATTAACACTGAGAGACTTACACCAGCTTCCAGAGGCTGACCCATAGCACCCGGGTTGGGGAGTGGTAAAAAAAAAAAAAGAATGGAGAAACCCAAATTTCTCTGACCCACAGATAAGCCTCTAGAAGGTTTTAAAAACTGATCAAAACCAATGCATCTCTTGTGTGACCTCAAATAAACACTTGTGTCACCACATTTGAGGAGAAGCTCGAAAACTGTTCTCTACCAGTTATTGCTGAGTCTCCAGATAAGCCCACAATTCGTTTTTATTATGATTCCATGACTGGGACCTGGAAGGTCAGATATGACAATGTAGGCTTGATAACTCTCCTACTTTCTACATGTAATTTAACACCTACTGTAAAAAAAAAATTTCTATGAGCAACGCAGCCACCACTGGTATCTCTCGCTGCCATATCACACCAATAAGAGGAGTCTAAAATTCATTTCAGGGGTGGCTGGATCTTCTTAAGTACTATGTCAAAAAATAGGTTTATTTTTGTTCTGTATATTAAGCATACACATTTTCTTTTTTATCTTTGGCCATTATGACAAAGGGATCTTTGATAACCAGCAGACAATTTAACATACAGCTCAATCTTTTCCGTTCCCTTGTCTTTGTGTCAATTCAGAAATCTGTCCAATCTTTTTGTGTGCTGCAGAGTAAAGTTCTTACAGACACAGCCAAAGAATGGAAATTTCTGAGGCTGGCTCTTTGCCAAACAGTACACTCAGCCACGGGTAGGCTGGGTACCAGCATATAAGTGGGGTGGGGTAGGAGTTTGGTGGTCCAGGGGCTGAGAAATCAGAAAAGGGCAAAGCAGGAATAAAGCAGCTGAGCTTTTCCCTGGGCCTATCCATCATATCTAACAACTCTAATTACATGTAGTTCTCATTATTTAACGCATTTCTCAAAATTAGCCCATTTTCCCACAAGCAGGGAAAAGATCCTTACACAATGTAGGTTGCTGTACTAAATGTCAGGCATGACTACTCTCAGTAACGCGGAGACAGGAGCAAGATGCTTCAGCCAAGATCCCCACCATAGGCATCTGGGAGCTGGGCACTGCTACTGTGCATCCCCTCTGCTGTCAGGATGGCTTCACCACCACCAGGCACCAGCCTGAGGCCCCGCACAGGTGCCCTACTCACTCTGGGCTCCAGCCATCATGTCCCTTCCCATCTCTCCTGTGCTGCCTCTCCTGCTTGTGTGCACCTCTTCAGAGAGGGGCTCCGGACTGAGATGTCCTCATCTTCTACGCTTGTGTGCAGTGTACACTTATGGCTTCTTTGTGGAAGGCAGTCCTAAGGTTGTTTATAAGCCAACTGGCTTAATATATGTACATGCTCAGTGCAAAATGACAAGAGTATCTCATAAACACTTATTACTTATGATGATTTTAAAGGAATTATCCTTAAAGCAAGGATAATGTCAAAGTCAAAACATTTTTTTTTAACATAAGGTACATTAGAAGAGAAGGAAATATCCTATCTTTCCTTCAGAAATTAAAAATAAAAGACAGAATAAAACCATTTTTGACCTTTACACATGGCTGAAAATGTTTTATCACTACACTTTTTTCTTCCTTTTTGAGACAGGGCCTTGCTGTGTAGTTCAGGCTGGCCTTGAACTCACTATGTAGCCCAGGTTGGCCTTTAACTCATGGCAATCATCCTGCCTCAGCCTCCCAAGTGAATGCTGGGATCACAGGCATGCACCATCACGTTTGGGCAATGACTAAATTTTATGGATAAGTATTCACTGCTTTGTTTGAGAATTTATGACTATTAGTTGCTTGCATTTCATAGGCAAATTAATTTCCTTCCCTTTACCCAGAGTCTAGGATTACTGGCTTCTACAATCAGTGAAAGTCACTGATCCTAAGCTCCTTTATGTACTCTGGGTTTTTTTTTTTTTGTACTGAGAATCGAACTCAGGGTCTTGAGCTTGCCAGGCCGGCACTGTACTGCTGGGCTTCATCCCTGGCCCTCTACTTTGTTATTTCTGTGCGATGTCAGAAGTTCTTTATCAATCTATTAGTAGTATAGGGAAGTGGATGTAGTGGCACATATGTGTAATCCCAGTATAGTACTTTAGAAGGCTGAAAGAGGATGATCACAAATTCAAGCCTAGTCTAAGCAATTTGGCAATTCTGTTTCAAAATAAAAAATAGAAAAGGGTCAGGGATGTTGGTCAGTTGAAGGTCCTGGGTTCAATCCCCAGTACTGGAAGGAAAAAAAAAAAAGCAAAGCAAAGGGAAACTAAATGTGCTTTATACTTGCTTTTCTTATTCAACTCAAGCACCTCTCTAGTTCGTTATAATCATGTGTACCTGTACTAGTCCACTTCCCATTACTATAGTGAAATTCCTGAGGCTACACACTTCATGGTGCCATCAACATTTCTGTGGTGAGGACCTCATGGAGGATGGTACCACAGTGGTGGGAGCATATACCAGAGGGAGGGATCACGCTGTGAGCAGGAAGCCAGGTGGACAGAGGGGCCACTCTTGTAACTTCCCACTAGGCCTTACTTTTTAGATTTTTTTCAGCACTGGGGACTGAAATCAGGGCCTTGTGCATATTAGACAAGTGCTTTACTGAACTAGATCCCCAGCCTCTAGGACCTACATCTTAGGGTCCCACCTGCCTCAAAACTGTCATCCAGAGGTCCAAGCCCCCAAACACAAACCCTTGGAGGATATACTCCAACTGTCACCAACCCACAGCAGCATCTGATCCACAGTAACATACGAACCACACAGCATCTGAATTGGGTTGGAGAATTGCCTTGATGTAGTCTTGTTGCGTACGTTGGTTGGTTTAAGCAACCAACGTTTTTCAGTTGCTTTTTATTTTTTTCTCTCCCAAAATCAGTTTACACTGTTGACTTACATTGAGTAAAAAGGGAAAAGAGATTGTTTCTCTAAAAAAGATTATTTAGAAATAGCAAGAGATGTGCTAGGGAAGAAGCTGAGGCAAGGGGAATTTTTTTAAAAGAAAGAAGGCAGAGTCCATATTAAGTTCATTTGAAACAAAGATTTCTGTCCACTTGTCCTAGTGGTTGGAGACAGCTCTTTGGTGCAGACAGCAGTTGTCATCACAAGTGTGGTCTACAGTGGCTCTTGTGGAATACTGTGGTTTCAAGGAATTCTTGGATAGTTTTTATCTGCCTGAGGGCTCCTCCTTCATGGCCTCTTAGCTTCATTTTTATTACGGTTTGACACAATAAGTTAATTTTGAGAATGACAGATTTTCACAACATGCATATAGTTTGAGAGTTACCCAACTTGGCATGACTTCCCAGTTTCCTGCTTTTTTTTTTTTTTAACAGTGACTACCTGCGATTCTTTCATTCTTCTGATATTTTCCTTTGTAGCACCAAATAACATGTCTATAATGTTGGTCTTAATTTCTCAGGACTCAATGATACTTAGACATCCCACCATGAAAGATGAGAGCTTGTTGGCTCCTTGATTCATTCCATTTACTTATGTATTTCCACCTCTTCTTCCTATATATTTATATCACATACATGCTATTTAGAATTCAGCTATGTAATTACTGTGATTACAATTTCTTTCCTTTGCTGCTTATTTTTCCTTAAATTAAAAGAAACTCACTCTATTCCACTTCTCTAAGTCACCTCTTAAGACTTCACCATTCATCTAATCATTTGAAATTTTTAAAAATTTCATTGTATATATTTAAGGTATATATCATATTAGGAGATATACAGATAGAATTATTAATGCACTGAATCAAGTGAACACATTCCTCATGCCTTACAATTATCCTCCTTCCCTTGGTCTGTGTATGGAAAGGGCAGCTAAAATCTACTTGATTAGCAAAACTTCCAGATAACAAAGCATTAATTATAGTCCATTTGTTGTACAAAGAATTTTCAGACTTATTTATCCTACTGCCTTACTTTTCTCTAGTTGCTAAGACAAAATACCCGACACCTAAAATTAAAGAAGGAAAGGTTTAGTTAGTGCAGTTTTTGGAGGTTTCAGTCTATGATCAGCTGGCTCCAAGGCAGAGGTGGTGGTAGTATGGCACAGGGGCAACAGTTCAAGGTGGCACAAGACAGCAAAAGCAACAAGAGCAAAAATGTAAGAGCTTATAATGTAAGCAGGCTACCACCCTCCTCATCTCCATGCCCTCCTCTTACAGACTCAGGATGTTTACAAAGTGAAGACCCTGGCACCTGCTGAGTCACTTAGTTAAGCATCTAAACTTTTCAATCAAGGTAACACAATATATCAACCATTACCTATTGACACTTTTTTAATTCTGTGAGTTATATTTCCCACTGTTCTCTCACCTTTGATATCACTGCTTTATTATCTCTGTGCATTTGCCTTTTACTGTTTGCGTTTAAGATTCCATACAGAAGTCAGCTCAATGATTTTCCTTCTGTGTCTGACTTACTGTACTCATCATACTATCCCCAAGGTGTTCACCCATGTTGTGATGAATGGCAGGGTCTCCTTTCTTAAGGCTTGAGTAATATTATACTGTATATGTACTCGCTATATAGTGGTTTTTTTTTTTTTAACTATTTGCTGTATACAGACACTTAAATTGGTCCCATATCTTGGTTACTACAAATAATGCTTCAATGAATAGGAAGTGAAGTTATCTTTAAAACAGAGTGATTTCACTTTTGGGGCTGTACAGTACTCAGAATAGGCACTGTCAGATCACGTGGTAGCTCTATTTTTAACTTCTTCAATAAATTCCATATTGATTTCCATGATGGTAGTACCAATTTAATTTCCACTAACAGTGTCGAACAATTCCCTTTTCTATGGTGTTTTTAACAACAGTCATTCTAAAAGGTGCTAAGTGATATTTACATGGTGATTGTGATTTGCATTTGTCTAATGATTAGCAATGTGAAGCATTTTTTTCCTACATCTATTGGCCATTTTTGTATTTTTTTTTTTTTTTTTTGAGTGAAAAGACCATTCAGGTCCTTTTTTCATTTTAAATACAAGACTCTGTTATGCTTTGGATCTTAAATACCCCCCCACCCCCCCCCACCAAAGCTCATGTATTGAATGTTTGATCCCCAGTGCAGAGTGTCTGGAAGTGAGGTTTTTGGTAGATGATTGGCCATGAAGGCTCTAGCTTGTGAATGAATTCATTATTTTAAGGATGTATAAATTAACAGCCTTTTGGGATGTGGTGGGAACTTTAGGGTGCAGGGCATGGTTGGAAGAAATACATCACTTGAATCATGCCCTTAAAGGGTATATTTTGTCCCAGGCCACATCCTTGCTGTCTTTGCTTCTTGGACAATACAAGATGTGTAGCGTCTTCCACCACAGCTCAAGTCACTATGTTTCTGCACTGCCTCAGGCACAGAGCAACTGAGCCAACAAGCACGGACTGAACCTCTGAAACTGTAAGCCAAAATAAATTTCTCTACCTTTAAGTTGATTTCTGTCAGGAATTCTGTCACCGTGATAGAACTGTAACAGGTTTTTGTTTGTTTGTTTGTTTGTTTTTTTCCTGTTACTGAGTTGTATGAGTTCTCAATTTTAGATTTGAACCCTTTATCAGATGCATGATTTATAAATTGTTTTTCTGTCTGCTGGTTGCTTTTTAATTTTGTTAACTGTTTCCTTTGTTGTACAATAATTTTTTTTTTTTAAATTTAAAAGAGAATAAAACAAAAGGGGGCAGTACAGAGCAGATCAGAACAGGACAACATAGGCAACACAGTACTTTACATTAAGTCAACTGGACATCAACAGTATCTAACACCATATCTCTTACTCTGCTATAGTTGAGCATAGTTTCAATTACAATAATATCAAACATAACACAATAGTATAA
>PVJX010010088.1:0-23028 GCA_004027295.1 Dolichotis patagonum
GGAGCTCCTTGTTCTCCCGGCACCCCGAGTCAATCGCATGGTGCAGGTCCCAACGTGCCAGGGTCTCTCTCCTTCAGGCTGCCGAAAGTCTGCCACACTCACCTGCTATTTCTTTCTGATGAATTGACCATTCCATTTCCAAAGTTCTGAAATGGCCAACAGACCACAGAAAGAATTCTCTTTAGGCTCCTGTTTGAAAGTACTGTAGTTTTCAAAGTAGAGGTCTTCTTACATCCTTTATTAGATTGAGTCCTAGGTATTTCATTTTTTGTATGCTATTGTAAAAGCCACTGTTTCCCTGATTTCTGTGTCAGTCAGTTTGTTATTCATTTACAGGAAGGCTATTGAATTTTGGGTGTTGATTTGTATCCAGCTGTGTTACTGAATTTGCTTATTAAATCTAGTAGTCTTTGGTGGAGTTTTTTGGGGTTTTCTAAATAGAGTGTCATGTCACCTGCAAATAACAATAGTTTTAACTTCTTTCCTATCTTTATTCCTTTTATTTCTTTCTCCTGTCCAATTGGTCTGTCTAAAAGTTTTCAGGACTATGTTGAATGAGAGTGGAGACAATGCACATTCATGTCTTGTTCCTGATTTTAGAATGAAAGCTTTCAGTTTTTGTCTATTGAGTATGATATTGGCTGTTGGTTTTTCATAGATGGCTTTTGTAATTTTTTTGTAGGATTTTATCATGAATGGGTGCTGGAGTTTGTCAAAAGCTTTTTCTGCCTCTATTGAGATGATCATGTGATTTTTGTCCTTGGCTTTGTTAATATGGTATATTACATTGATGGATTTGTGCATGTTGGATCATCCCTGCGATGACTCCCACTTGATCATTGTGTACAATCTTCTTTACAGTTTGTTGCAGTTTGTTTGCCAGTATCTTTACTGAGGATTTTGCATCAAGGTTCATTAGGGAGATTAGCCTGTAATTCTCTTGCTTAGCTAGGTCGTTCTCTAGTTTTGGTTCAGGGTAATGCTTGCTTCCAGGAATGAAATTGGAAGTATTGCTTTCCTTTCAGTTTCATTAAAGAGTTTGAGAAGTAGTGGTGTTAGGTCTTCTCTAAATTTCTTATAGAATTCAGCAGTAAATTTGTCAGGGCCTGGGCTTTTCTTTGTTGGTAAGTTTTTAATTACATCTTCAATTTCATTTATTGATATTGGGTTATTTAGGATTTTTACATCTTCTTGATTCAGCTTTGGAAATTCATATGTATCTAGGAATCTGTCCATTTCTTCTGTTTTCTATCTTACTAGAATACAAGTTTTCAAAGTAGGTATAGATGATTTTTCTGGATTTCTACAGAGTCTGTTGTGATTTCACCCTTTTCATTCCTAATTGCATGGATTTGAGTCTTTTGCTTCCTTTTTTTGATAAGGTTGAATAAGGATTTGTTAATTTTATTTAATCTTTCAAAGAACCAACTCTTTGATTCATTGATTTTGTTGTTGTTGTTGTTGTTGTTGTTGTTGTTTTTGGTCTCCGGTGTGTTAATTTCTGCTGTGATCCTTATAATTTCCTCCCTTGTATAAGGTTTTGACTTAGCCTGCTCTTCTTTTTCTAGAAGTTTGAGGTTCAACATTAAGTTGTTTATATGTGCTTGCTCTGTTTTCCTAATATGGGCATTTACTGCTATAAATTTCCCTCTTAAGACTGCTTTCATTGTGTCCAACAAGTTCTGGTATGTTGTATTGTCATTATCATTCAACTGTAAAAACCATCTAATTTCTTTATAATTTCATCTGTGACCCATTGGTTGTTTAGTAGGGCGCTGTTTAATTTCCATGTGTTTATGAGGTTCGTGTGGTTTCCTCTGGCATAGATTTCCAATTTCATTGCACTGTGGTCTAATAGTATGCATGGGACAATTTCAGTTTCTTTGCATTTACTTAAGCATGTTCTATGAGGATTGACCTTCTTTATGTCTCTTAATCAGTCTTGGTTTGAAATTCACTTTGTTTGCAAATAGAATAGCTATCCCTGCTGTTTTTCTGGGTTCCCATAACATGGAGTATTGTTTTCCATCCTTTGACTTTCAGTCTATGAATTTCTTTTTGAATTAAGTGCATTTCTTGTATGCAGCTATTGTTGGATCTTGTTTCTTGATCCATTCTGCAAGTCTGTGTCTTTTGACTGACTGGTGAACTGAGACCATTAACATTGATGGTTATAAGTGATATATATTGACTTATCTTTGTCATATTATTTTCCTGTTGTTGGCTTTCCACATTTTTTCTCTTCTCTAATTGTTTGCCTTCCCTGGTGGATTCCTTCTATTGGGGTTCACGGAACTGTAGTCGTTATCTCTAGAATGTCCTTCAGAACATTTTGGAGTGCTGGTTTGGTGGTCATAAATTTTCTCAGATGTTCTTTGTCATGGAAGTGTCTTTATTTCTCCATCAATTTTGAAAGATAGTTTTGTGAGGTATATCAATCTGGGTTGCAGGTTGTTTTCCTTTAGAACTTAGAGTGCTTAACTCCAAGCTGTCCTTAGCTTGAGAGTTTGTGTTGAGAAGTCAGCTGTAATTCTGATGGGTTTTCCTTTATAGGTGATTTATTTATTTTTTTCTTTGATAGCTTCTAGGATTCTATTCTTATGTTGAATTTCTGGAATTTTGACTATGATAATACCTGGTTGCAGATTTTTTTTTTTTTTGATCATTGCTAATTGGAGTTCTATATGCCTCATTTATCTGTATGTCAAATTCTTTTTCTCTACCAGGAAAGTTTTCTGCCATGATGTCTGTTAACATTTTTTAAATGTCATTTGTGGTATCTCCTGCTTGACTCCAATTAATCTTAAGTTATTCTGTGACTCGTCTAGCAGCTGCAGGATTGATTTCTCATGGTCCCTTGCTAGTTTTGAGAAATCTTTGTTTTCTGGTAACTCACTGCAGTCTTGTCTTCTGTATCTGAGATCTTGTCTTCACATAGGCCTAATTTGCTTTGAATACTTTCAGTGGGGTTTTTATTCTCCTGGATATCTGTTTGAATCTGCTTTATGGATTCCATTTCTTTCCTATGCTGATCTATAATTTGCTTAAGCTTGCCTATTTTTTGTCTTTGTCTACTTTAACTTTGCTAAGCATGGTATGTATTTTGGTTATCTCGGCAGTTATCTGAGAGATTATTTTTGATTTCATATTTTTCCAGGACCTCATTCAATTGCTTTGTTTTCACTTAAGAGAGACCTGGTGGGTGGGGGAGCTTTTGGATTGTTCCACCTCATTACCCACTAGGTTTGTCTTTGGTGAACTGGAGGTCTGGGGTTGCATTTTGCTTAGGTGTTTTCTCATTTTATTTTTTCTCCTTTTTAGTTTAATTCCTGATTGTATATTGCCTATGGTGGGTTGTATTTAGTAAGTAGGACCCTTAGGTGATGATTACGTCTGACCTATCTTCCAGGTGTAGCTAGTTTTTGGGTTTTGAGTTTGTTGGAAGATCTTACCTCTTCGGTTTGTTGGAGATGAGAAGTTGTTGCTTGTTTGGCCTAGTCCCTGGTTCTTTGCACTGTGCCACTGTATTTTCTGTGTCCCTTAGTTAATGTTAGTCATGGATTATCAGGACCAACAGCGCCAGCCAGAGCAGTTCTCCAAATCTGCTATTCCTCTCTGCTTCTGTGTCTGTCTGCAGAAGCCTCTGGGGTTGCCAGCTGTCACCATCACTGTCACCATGACTGCGTCCCAAATTTAAACAGCTCCTTTCACTTAGTGAGTCCTGTTTCAGGGTGAAGGCAACTCCGGGTACCACCTTCTTTTTCCTTGAAGTTTTTCTTTCTACCTGTTTTGATTTTTAGGACATGGTTTTAGTCTGCCTCCCGGGTTGATGCCAAAGTCCTGGGCTCAAGAGATCCTTCTGCCTCAGCATCCCAGAAGCTGATAGATAGGAATGGGCATCTCAGGTGCAGTTTTCATGGAGTGGTAGGATTGAAACTGTTGTGCATTTTTAGAAGAATGAATAGATAAAAGAGGAAGCAGAGACAGTGAACATGGTTAGGGTTTCAAGGAGTTTTGTTGTGAAGATATCAGAGAAATAGGAAGGTAGTTGGAAGGCTTAAAAATACTTTATTTCAGTTTGCAGACAAGTTGTACAAATGATACAGATTGTCGTTTTATAGCCTTCATCTAGCTTCCCTAAGTGTCAAAGTGTAAGTGGACTAATTTTTCCAGGATCTTTGAGAGTAAGTTACACATATACTATTGCGCACACATACTGTTGCAAAACGTGTTGCTGCACAGTAATTTGCACACACACATAACTCTAAATATTGTACTGTGTGTTACCTAAAAACAGGGACATTCTGTTGCATGACTATTGTACAGTGATCAAAATAAAGAAAATTAGTATTGACACCACAGTGTTTAATCTCCAGATGTTATTCAGACTTTGCCAGTTGTCTAACTGATGTCCTGTTTTTGACCTGGACCAGATCCAGGATTGCATACTGCATTTGGATGTGATGATTTCGATCTCTTAATCTGTGACATTTCCTTAGTCCTTGTCTGTCTGTTATGTCCTTCATATTTGTGAAGCCTATAAGCTAGTTATTGTAGAATGTCTCATCTCATGGACTTGGCCAGGGTCTCCCATCTTAGAGTCAGGTTATTTTTATTTTTCCCTCGGTGCTGGAGATCAAACTGAGGGAGTACCACTGAGCTGCAATCCCCAGCCCTCAGGTTGTGTGTTTTTAATAAACTACCTTTGGTGCACCTCATCAGGAAGCATGTGTTGTTGATTTTTGTTTGTATAGTGGTGATTATTTTGATCAGTTGTTTAAGTTATGCCTGCCGGGCTTCTCCAGGGAAAAGTGGCTGGTTTTTACCTTTGCAATAAGAACCTTGTGGGTGTGTTGACTGTAAAGAGCCTGTTTCTTTCTTTTTTTGGTACCGGGGATCCAACTCAGGACCCCACGCTTGCCACAGAGGCGCTTAAGCCACTGAGCTAAATCCCCAGCAAGAGCCTGTTTCTTAATAATACTTTACTCACTGTAGCATTCATTGATGGTTCTTATCTGAAACTATTATTAGTGTAATGGCTGTCAAATGGTGGCTTCTTTATTCTGCATTTCTTCACTTACTAGGTGAAATTTTAGGAGTTTTTCCTTCTTTCCCATATATTTTATGTTGAAAGGGGTTTATGGAACTCTTACTTTAGATTATAACACACTACCCGGTGTGGTGGTGTACGTTGTAAATTTGAGACCAGCCTGGGCTACAAAGTGAGCTGAAGGTCAGCCTGAACTGTGTAGTGAAGAAGCCCTGTCTCAAAAAGACAAAAAAAGAAAAACAAAAACAAAAAAACCAAACTGATTATAACACATTACAATCATTATTTGTTGCTCAGACTGTCAAAATGAGGGTTTTGAAGGTAAGAGGTATTTTAGCATGGTAATGGTATGTCAAAGCACAGATGGAAAAATGATTATGATAATCTCATGTCCATAAGATGAAATCTTTGCTTAGGCATTTTTTTTAAATGGGGTGTGGCGAGGGCACTGGAGATTGAATTCAGGGCTTTAGCACTCAACTGCATCCCTAGCACCTTTCTTTTTTTTTTTTTTTGTTTTTAAGTACATGTTTGCAGTACATAATGATTACATTCATTGTGGAGAATTCGCATGTGTGTATATCACATCTTAATTCTTCTCTCCCTCCATCTTTTGGTCCTCTCTTATTTGTAAAAGAGAACCCTTTTTAAAATTTTATTTTGAGACGGGCTCTCACTAAGTCACTAAGTTGGTCAGGCTGAGCTTGATCCTCCTGCCTCAGCTTCCTGGATCCTGGGTTTATATTTATGGGTGCGTATCATCATGCCCGGCTGCTTATGCTTTCTTTTAGATGAGTATTTTCCTGCAGACTTTAGCTACCTAAATGCAGTAACTCTTAAGATATTTTGTTCTGCAATAAATCTAGGATATTTGATTCTTTTCTTGGGTTATCTGTAAGTTATCAAGTCATTCTTTGTGACTTATATATTATCTCAAATTTGATAATGTTCTTACAGAAAGTACATTAATAACTTGCTTGTTATATCACTTATTACTGTTACTTGTTTTGCATTGTGTTGTGTTGTTTTGTTTGAGACAGGGTCTCACTATGCAGTGCAGGCTGACCAAACTCACTCATGTAGCCCAGGCTGGCCTCAAACTTGCCATGATCCTTCTATCTCAGCTTTCCAAGTGGCAGGATTATAGGCATGTGCTCCTATGTCCGACCTATGTATGTCATTTATAGTTTAATCATCTGCAGGTTATTTTTCTATAGGAGACTAAGTTCATGAGCATGCATTTTTCCTCGTCTATTGCATTTCCATGCACTATGGATGTAGTAACTAAAATTGGTAGAAACATTGTCACACGTTTCTTCTCTGTTCCTATTTACTCTTAGGGCTTAGTTAATGGAGTACTTATGGAAGCAGGTGGAATCTCACGCTATATTCTTGAGTTATACTGTATACAAAATGTTCACAGGAATTAAGTGAAACTAGTTTTTTTCTAATCAAAAAGATTGGAAGACTTTAAAAATATATAGTACCCATGGCAAAATTTAAAACAAAAATGATTAAAATTACCTTTTTGCTTTCCTCAAATGCAGCCACTGTGCAGTTTCTTGTATTCTTTTGGGGAAGTTATAATGACATATATAAGCATCTATGAATGTATACTTTTTACAAAAAATACTACCTATCTCTATGCAGCATACTTTTTGCAAGTTTTAAAAAGCTTTTTAAGGGCACTTTGGAAGGTAAGATGGGGAAATAGAATGTTCGGTACTATTAAAGTAGTTAATCTGAATGTAGGAGAAAAGTACATGTAGACCAGTAATACATTATAAACTATTTAAAGGTCTTTTCCTTAATAATGTAATGTGTTAGGTTTCATTGTCAGGATTTGTTACAGATTTTGATATTCAGAAAGCCCAAGCATGTGGTTTACTTCCATCATGAGTTATGATGGAAAGAAATGTGTTTGTAGTGTTTAACTCCCCGCAAAAGAAAAGCTCCCTTTCCTGCCCCCAAACCTCTGAAAACCACAGAGCAGTCCTTCTAAATAGCATTGTATCAACTAGAACTGCTTACTGTTCTAAAGTTAACTGTAAGAAATAGAACTTTTTTTCTTTTTTTTTAGAAAATTGAAATTGTGTTTTAAACTTTTTTTTTTGGTACTGGGGATCAAACTCATGATCTCACACTTACCACTCGAGCCACTGAGGTAAATTCCTGGCCCTTAAACTTTCTTTTAAATACTTTTTGAGTTAATTATATTTTGCTGGTACTGGGAATTGAACCCAGGGCACTCACTCTGCCATAAACCTACACTTCTATTCCCTTTTCTGTTTTTGAGACAGCGTCTTGCTGAGTTGTCCAGATTGGGATTCAAATTTGCAGTCCTTCTACCTCAGCCTCTTTCAGTGCTGGGGTTGTAGGGTGCTGATATAAAAGTAGTGTTTTTTGAGATGGGGGTCTCACTTTGTAATTCAAGGTGGCCTTGAACTTACTTGGGAGCCCAGGATGACAACATCTCATCTGTCTACGGAGTGCTGGGATTACAAAGTGGGAGCCACAGCCCCAGTCTTAAAATTAGTGTTTTTACAGAAGAATTTGTGAGTTTTTCAGAAATATTGAGATTCAGTTTGTAAAGTTAAAGGAAATAATTAATGATCTTCAAAGAAATAGTTTTCATGGGAATAACAATGTGCATATATGTACTATTGTTGTCCCAATTGACATGTTTTGAAATTTTTAGGGTTTTTTTTTTCTTTTTCTCTTTGAAATAAAATTGATTTGGGAAAAAAAATAGTTTTCAGTGTTTGACTGTTAGCAACATATGTTATTTTCAAAGTGATAGGTGCAGTAATAAATTTTAATCTAACAATACAGTAGTGCTGTGTCTTAATTCCAAAAAGAAGTCCAAAGTCTTTATTGTACACTGGTCTAATTGTGAACTTACCGACTTGTTTAAGCAAATAGGTTTTGAGTAAAATATGTGATTAACCTGATAATTTAATGCTGCATTCTATATCTAAGATAGTTATCTTTAAACATTTAGGTTCATTTTTGTCTTTCTTGGGGGGGTACCAGGATTAAGTTCATTTTAAAAATCACCATTTATACTGTATGATACATAAAACTAACATGATCTAAAGATGTAAGCATATTAAAATATCCTTTTTTCAAAATGAGTTTTTAGTTTTATGATAGTATAACTAAAATAAACCTAAAAAATTTCTAACCTGGTTTGAAATAGTTTAACTGAACAAAATTCTAGTTGTTCGGTTTTATGGTAAACTTTAATTTGGTTACATATTCCCACCCTAAACCTGGGTTTATCAAAGGACTAGATGGGTATTTTGGGGAAATAACATCAAAATAACTACAACTTTGTAGGATCTGGAGATGGCTCTTAGTAAAATCTGCATATATATAAGTTATTCTAATAATGAAGAAAACACAAGAATGGAATATTTTCTGTTACTGACCTTGAATTAATGACTTTAAGGGTTGCATTTAAAAGTTAGTGATATTGCTGTTTGTCTTCTGTTATTTGCAGTTTCGTTTTCTTTCAACTCTGTTTAGTCTTGTGAAAGACAACCACTGCGTACAGGTGCAATGGAGAGACAATCATCAGCTTAAATTTTTGAAAGAGAAAAGCTAACACTTTACAGTACTTTTAACATTTTGTAAAAAGCAGGTTTATGTGAATATGAGCATTAACATATTTGTAACCCTTCTCATACTTGGCAGTAATTTTACATACATAACTGGACTGAATTTTTCAAACTGATAACTTGCAATTTCTAAATTTCTAAAAAAGGTGGAAGCTATTAAGTGTTAAGTATCCCTTGCCTTCATCCCACCACCCCATGTTTAACTACTGAGCTTTGAGACGTGTGACTTGCTCTGTAAGTACATTAAATCTGGCTGGTTGTTTGATGTTATTTACCTGATCTCCTAACTGTCATGAGTCTTGAAAACATACACCAGGAAGTATTTTTCCTAGTGCTTTTGCTGCCTGTAGAATTCTGCAACTAATTTTTTTGTTATCTACTTTATATATTTAAAGCCTTCCCAAGTTCCAAAATACCTAAAATTCTAAATATGGAGTTAAATAACTCTTTAAATGATACCCAGCAGATAAATCTAGAGAAAGGACTTTAGAATCCTAAATGCTTGTAGTTGATACTGTATTATTATTAGTTGAATTTAAGATGTGCTCAGATTTTAATTATCAATAGAGTAGGTAAAATTCAAGTATATGTGTGTGGTCCATAAATTATTAGGAAATAAAATTAAAACTGATTTAGACCTTCCTCTTCGCTCTAGTAAAGCCTGTATAAAAATAAAAATGACCTATATGGACAGATGGTGGTTGTTAGGGGTGTGGCAGAGTCCTGGTGTGCTGCTCCCTGATGGACAGCCTGTTCTGATAGCTTACATTTTTGCCCTTGCTTCTGCAAGTCATTCTTTAGGTAGTTATTAAAGTGTTGGGCTGATTAACACATTCTTAAAGCTTACGCATTTTCAAAACATTCATTTCAACATTTTTACAAGGTGTTAAAATCTAAAGCCCAGCCCTGTAAAGTTTAATGTTCTGTATAGATTGTTAATGACAGATTTAATTTATGATCCTATTTCTCATTGTAAAGCTTACAAAGGGGTTGGAACATTTGGCAAGGACAGGGCCATTTTAAAATAAACTGTTGTTGTCTGTTAGAGAGAAAGTCCAAGCACGGGTAGAGGAGGTACTGGGCAGACACATGGTATCGTAAATACTGTGTAAAGTTGAGTCACACATTAATACTTTTGGTTCTTGGTGCCCACTCCCTCCCTGTTTGTGAGCTTTTTGTTAAACATTTTGGCCACTTGCATCAGTATTGTAAAGGACACCACGAGTTTTTTTCCTTTGAGGGAACTGTGTCCTCTGTGGGCTTGGAGATAAGTTGAAGTCATAGTATACTTTTTGCATATAATAACATTGTTAATGAGTACAATATCATGTTTTAGATTATTGTAGCAGGAATAGTTTTTTTTACCTTGTCACTTATACAATTGAGCAATATGTAGTTCCCTGGTTCCACAAATAGGGAGACCCTCTACTGCTGTGCTATAGCCACAGCCTGTAACCTTTTCTTAGTGTGTGACATAGACACAGAAGTTTTAAAGATTATTTTACAGCATAGCAAGTTACAAGCATGTGAGGCCCTAGAAATGACTTCCCAGTAGAAAAGGGAGCAGCTTGAAGCTCCACTGCATGCATGGGTTCTGACTATCAGTTAATGCAGTTACTGTCTTGGTCGCATTTCATCACAGCTGGTGGGTGAGGCTGGCTGTGTTTATTTTGAAATGATCCATTCTTTGAGCTTCCTTTCTAAAATGATGATGTGCATTAGATAGCTTTGAGTATTTCCTCCCGGAGGTTGGGTTTCTTATTGTTGTGATTACATTGCAGAGTTTTCATGAATATGTGTGTTTTTTTCCGTACACACAAGCAAAATAGTTATCTTTAAAAAAAGTAGAAGTAACGTGAGCATTAATGTCATAAGTTTGAAGTTGGCTTTCAGTTACTTTTTAAAAATCTAATAAACTTTTATTTTATTTTGTTATTAGTTCATGTTAGTGGTACATGATGTTTATATTCCTTGTGGGGACTTAATACATGCATGCAAAATGTCTTAGCTCCTTTTGCATCCCCTTAATCTGCAAAGTGAGAGCCTTAATGTTGCTTTGGTGTAGGGTGCAATGAAACTGTATTTCAAGTGCTTGGCACAGTGTTTTATCTACTAGGAGTCATTGAGTAAGTGATAATTTATGGTAGGTATTTTCATTCTCAGTATTGATGAAGTTTTAAATTTTTTGTTAAATTGTTGTGGTTTTAAAGTCTAGAAATGCTTGGTTTCCTTGGATGTTGCTCCCTTTAGTTGCACTTGCTGGGAGACAGCTTCCCATGTATATATAGCACCTCTTTCATGTGTATCAGAATTGGCGTAAATGCAAGTTGTGCAGAATTACTATCATAATGTAACACAAGATTCTCTTTAGGTGAACACAGATAATTTCATTAATATATATACTTATAATTTATAGAACATAATGGGGCATGGTGGCAGATGCCTGTAGTCTCAGCACTTGGAAGGCTGAGGCAAAAAGATCACCATGAGTTTTAGGCCAGCCTGGGCTACAAAATGAGTTCAAGGCCAGGCTGAACTGCATTAGCAAAACGCTGTGTCAAAAAGACAAAAGACGGGGCTAGGGATTTAGCTCAGCGGCGTAAGTGCTTACCTGGCAAGCACTAGGTTGTGAGTTCGATCCCTGGTACCAAAAAATGGACGAAAGACAAAGCTGGGCGTGGTGGCTCATGCCTGTAATCCCAGCACGCGGGAGGCTGAGGCAGGAGGATCCTTGTGAGTTCGAGACCAGCCTGGGCTACACAATGAGTTCAAGGCCAGCCCAAACTACATAGCAAGACCCTGTCTCAAAAAAACCTCCCCCTCAAAAAATTTACAGAATAGGAGTTTTGTGAATACCCTATATTTGAAGTTATCGAGGCATACTGAATCTAAATGTAATATCCTTTGAGGTGATGGAATGAGGTGGACGATTGTATAGTGCAATATTTTAAAACGCGTCTAATTTTTCTGCAGGATGTGGGAAATGGTAATGTGATCTCAGGTCATGCGAGTGAAAAGTACGTGTAGCTCCTTTAGTACCAGTGATGTAAACTTGAATCAGATTTTTTCCTAAACATCTTCTTCATGGTACTAGAAAAGCCCAAGTTTGATTTTTAATGAAATTTACCATTTGCGAAAACAGTGACTTGTAGATTTTTGAAGAGGAAAAAAAGGTAGAAAGTTTGAAAGTACTGTAGTAGAAGGGATCACATAATGCTGTGTATCCCACGCCCGTTGCTTTTGCTTTGGGAATGAATCCGCAGCCGATGCAGCAGTGCCACACCTTTTCCAGTTACTCTGAAACAGATTCAAGGCAGGAAGTATATTACCTTCCTAAATTGTTCAGTGTGTAGCTCTAGCAGATAAGGATATTAAAAACCACAGACTTTAACATGTGTACCATTATCACATGTTAAAAATGGTGATAATTCATCGGTATGAAGTTTCCCAGTTTTGGCAGGGCATGGTGTTGCATGCCTATAATCCCAGCACTCAGGAGGCTAAGACAGGAGACCTGCCTGGGCTATGAAGTGAGCTGAAGGCCAGCCTGAACTGCGTAGTGAGACCCAATGACCAAAAAAAAAAAAGGAAAAAAGAATTGTAGTTTTTCCTGGTTGTCTAATTGTTTCTTTTATACTCATTAAACTTATTTGAATAAGGATTTAAATAAGTTCCCTACATTGTGATTGCTTGATATATATCTAGGTTCTCCATTTAAAGTTTTTTTTATTTGTTAGGAAACTTAGGTGTCTGTGCTGAAACTTGCTAGGGGCTGGTAGCTAAGTTGCCTAAGAGTGAGCTGGAATTTAGATCCTCTTGACTCAGCCTGATTTCCTGTGGGGATTTTGCTGACAGTGTCTTTGCAGCGTCTCTTACTGTATGTCTGTCCTCAGACGACATGCTAGGTCTACAGACTTGATCGTTTCCAGGACTGTTTTATTGTTTTTTGTTTTTTAAAGTTGGCAAGCATGACATAGATAACAAATGAGGGTATTTTAATGCAGTGGCCAAGATTTTATTTATTTAAGGGAATAAAGCATTAAATGTGGGGGAGTTCAGGTTTGGGAAAACATTGATACAGATGAGAAAGCATATTGCTTGCGAGTGTTAGCTTTTTATTATTATTATTTTTAACCCTATTCTTAACTAGTATTATAAACCTAGCAGTTTTCCCACACTTGAAGGTGAAATAGCTTAAGTAGGCAAAATTTGCTGCTGTCAGAGACTGGCAAGGTCCCACTGCATTTATAGCATACTTTCTTCAGGAGAAGAGTTATCTACTGAGTCTAGTAAAATTACATCTTGGAAGAAGAAGAGTTGCCCAAGACAAGGAAAGTCGGGCAAAGGTGTTTGAATCTAACTTGTCTGCCTTTTACCTTTCTCTTTCTTTCTCTCTTTCTCTTTCTCTTTCTCTTTCTCTTTCTCTTTCTCTTTCTCTTTCTCTTTCTCTTCCTCTTCCTCTTCCTCTTCCTCTTCCTCTCTTTCTCTTTCTCTTTCTCCCCCCCCGTGTGTGTGTGTCTCTTTCTTTCTTTCTTTCTTTCTTTCTTTCTTTCTTTCTTTCTTTCTTTCTTTCTTTCTTTCTTTTCTTAGGCTTCGTCAGCTGCATGAAACATTTTTTCTACTGATTCTCATCAAGCAGTAACAATTTATTTTCATGATTGTGCACAACTTTAAAATTGGAAATATAAACCTTATGGGCAGCATACTTCTTGGGAAAACTCTTCAAACTCTCAGGTAGTGAGATTATTGTAGTTTGTAAAATCGAGAAGCTAGTCTAATTTGATAATGGTCAACTGATGTGTTTCTGACTTGGAACACATCAAGGGAGCTGCTACTTAGCAGTGATGTGAACTCAGAAGTGTTAATGTGGAAACACTTGTACATTCGAAATACAGCATTGTAATAGTGTAGTCATCTCCTGTCCTCATTCCTCCCCCACTGGATACTAGAGATTGAACCCAGGGTCTCACACTGAGCTACATCCCTGACCTTTTTTCATTTTTTAATTTTAGCACACTGTCTCCTTATGTTGCCTAAGGCTGAACTGGAATTTAGATCCTCCTGCCTCAGCCTCTCAGAGTGCTGGGATTACAGACATATGTTGCCATCTCTGGTTTACTTAAGTCATTTTAAAATACCTCTGCTTGCAGGTGCAGTTCACTTAGTAAAGCTAACTCTTACATGGAAAATGGGGCTGGGGATATAGCTCAGTGGCATAGCGCCTGCCTGACAAGTGTGAGGTCACGAGTTTGATCCCCAGTACCAAAACAAAAACAAAGCAAAACAACAACAAAAAAGAGTGAGCTTTTACATGGAAAATAAGTATTCTATAAAATCTTTGTTTTTTTAAATCTTCAGGTATCTTTGACATAAATGAAATTATTTAACTTTGCCTTTGAGAATCAAGTACATTGAGTTTTAGATCATCTCTAACTGAAATATGTGAAAATATACATAATGTAACCTTTCTAGTAGCTACACTTTAAGTATAAGAAACAGATGGTATTAAGGTTTTATACAACTAAATATATGTAAAATGTGAATCTTTCAATATAAAACACAGAATAAGACGTTGAAGCCGGTGTGTGACGGTGTATGCCTGTAATCTCAGCACTCAGGATGCTGAGACAGGAGGATTACTGCAAGTTCAAGGCTGGCCTGGGCTACAGAGAGTTCAAAGCTAGTGTGTCCTACGTAGTGAAACCCTGTCTCAAAAAGACCAAAAAACACAAACAAAAAAATAAGATGTTGAGAAATTTTCCTTTTTTTTTTTTTGTAACCTGACTCTGCAGAATACATGGCACATTTTATGTTTACCGAACAATTCTAGTTGGACCAGCCACATATCAAGTGTTCAGTAGATGTATGTGGCCAGTGGATTCTCTGTTCTGGGTAGTTGAAGAGAAATGACTTTTTTTTTTTTTTTTTTTTAATGAGACAGGGTCTTGCTCTACATAGAAGGCTGGCCTGGACTTCTGCCCCAGCCTTCTGAATGCTGAGGTTACGGGTGTGTGCCATTGTACTTAAAAGATGAACAGCTTTTAAAATTGCTGTTAAAAATGTTGACTCTTGCTGGGAAGAAAATGGAGTAGTATTTATAAAATTAGTTTTCAATATGAAAAATCTGGAGATGATTATAAAATTAATTAAATCAAGCATATTAAGGGTTTTTGTATCAATTTTTTTATTTGCTGGTTACCACTCTTTTCTAGACAGATGTGTGTAATTTACTGTATGGTATTGATGTCAGACTTTTGAAAAGACTACACTTTTGAGTCATATAGGTAATAAAGCTTTTGTTTAAACAGTAACATTAATGACCAACTGCATATTTGTTACTGTTCAGTTGTTGAAATATTGGTGGTAACTTTTGCATAGGGCTTATTCTTCAAGTAAAATCTTACATGAAGGTTAGAGAAATCTTTAGTTTTTCAGGGATCAAGGATCATTCCGTGCTGTTTAAGTTTATTTTTCTTTTAATTTTTAACTGATAAAAACAAAATTGTACATATTAATGGTATGTACTATGTTGTTTTGATACATGTTGTTTACATTATATAATGTTTAAATGGGTTAAATATATCTATCTCTTCAAACATCTGCCTGGGCGGGGTGGGAGTTGCTGGGGATTGAACTAAGGGCTTCATGTGTTCGAGGCAAGCACTCTACCACAGAACCACTCCCCACCCTCCCGGAGTTTTGAAATGTGCAGTACACAGTTGTCATCTACAGTAGTTATCCTGCTGTTCAGCAGGGTGTTATTTTTCAAACGGTGATGTGTCCTCTCACTTTGCACATATCGTAAGGAAACGTGAGAGCTTTGACTATCTCCTTGTCTTAAAGAGTCTTAGTTTTCTGAAAGATGTGGTAACTGGAGGTGAGGTTCAGGGGTAAATCAAGTGCTTAGCATGCACAAGGCCCTGCGTTCTGTTCTGAGTATGCACACATGCATGTGCGCACATACACGAAAGCCAGCACCTATAGTTCAGTTACTTGGGTGGCAGGAGAAAGAGCTTGCACCCAGAATATTGAGGCCAGCCTGGGCAACATAAATATAGCTAAACTTTGTTTTTCCAACTCTGTGTTGTCTCTTCGCTCTGTTGGTGTTTTTCTTGTTTTTATTTTCTTTTTTGCTGTGCAAAAGCTTTTTGATGAGGTCCTGGTTGTTGATTCTTTTTAATATTTCCTGTGAGATCCAGGTTTTGTTCATAAAGTTTTTGCTTACACAAATATCTTGAAGCGCTCTACCTATTCTGTCTTCCAGCAGATTCAGTGTTTCTGTTTTAATATTTAGATCTTTGATCCTTTGGTTTTAGTTTAGTGTATGGTATGAAATGTGGGTCTAGTTTTAATCTTTGACATGTAGGAAGCCAGTTTTCAAGCTTTCTTCCAAGTGAGGATGTTTGGCTCCTTTGTTAAAGATAAGGTGGCTGAGTGTGTTTGGAATTGTGTCTGTATCTTCTAATCTGTTCCCCTGATCCTCAGGTCTGTTTTTTTGCCAGTACCATGCTGATTTTATCATAGTAACTTTGTAGTCTAATTTCAAATCAGGGAGTGTGATGCCACTTGCCTTGCTTTTCTTTGTTGCTCAGAATTAATTGCTTTTGCTATTGTAGGTCTCTTCTGGCTCCAAATGAATTGTAAGATTGTTTTCTCTAATTCTGTGAGAGATGCTATTGGTATTTTGATCAGGATTACATTAAATCTGTGTAACAATTTTGGAAGTGTGGTTATTTTCACTATGTTGGTTCTTCCTACTCAAGAACAAAGGATAATGTTTCTATTTTCTGATGTTCTTTTCATTCTCCTTTGTCAAAGTACTGGAGTTTTGAGTATTGACTTTGTATCCAGCTATGCTAATGAGGTTGGTTATTAAATCTAGAAATGTGGAATTTTTGAGGTCTGCTACATAGAGTATCATATCCACAAATAATGATAATTTAACTTCTTCCTTTGCTGTCCTTATTCCTTTTATTTTTTTTCTTGTCTCATTGCTCTGGCTAATGTTTCCAAAACTATTGAATAGGAAGGGTGACAGTGGACATCCTTGTCTTCTTCCAGATTTTGAAGTGAAAGCTTTCAGTTTTTGTCCATTTTATATAATGTTTGCTATTGTTTTTTCATATGTAGCTTTAGTCAGATTGAGTTTAAGAACATCCTTTCCAGTTTTCTGTAGGATTTTTTAAAAATTATGAATGAGTATTGGATTTTGTCAAATGTTTTTCTGCATCTGTTGAGGTGATCATGTGGTTCTTGCCTTTGGTTCTGTTATATAGGGAGATTGACTTGTAGTTCTTTTTTGGTTGGATCCCTCTCTGGTTTTGGTATCAGGGTTAGGGTTGCTTCCAGGAATCAACTTGGGAGTATTTCTTCTCTTTAAAGAGTTTGAGAAGTGGTGGCATTAGATTCTAACTTTCTTATAGAATTCAGCTGTGAAAGCATCCAAGCCTGGCTTTTCTCTGTTGGTAGGTTTTTAATTACACTGAACCCAGGATTTTGCACATGGAAAACACATCCACTGAGCTGTATCCCCAGCCCTAAAATAACTTTTTAGGGTATTGAATATTGAACCCACAGCCCTTTACATTGAGCTATGTTCATAGCCATATATATATGGCTATATATAAAAAAAATACATATATATTGTACCGGGGATTGAACTCACAACCTTGCGCTTGCCAGGCAGGTGCTTCTGCCATTGAGCTAAATCCTTAGCCCCTTATATTTTTAGACAGGGTATTGCTAAATTCCCAGGGGTTGAACTTTTGATCTTCCTGCCTCAGCCTCCCAGAATCCTTGGATTACACCTGGCTAAGATGTGCAACTTTGAAAGATTAATAATACAGAAACAAACACATTTTTGTATGAAGATCTCAGAGCTGGGGGTGATAGAAGAATCCCATTAGATTTTCACTTAGAACTAGGATATTAAGAAACTGAGTAATTGCCTGTTGGAGCAATCTGCTGACCACTGGAGTGTAGAACCCTGAATACAATAGACATAAATTTGTCCACGTGGGACTTGTCCTGTTAGTAAGACCTCAGTGGCTCCCAAGCTTGGGTATGTGTGTGTGCACATGTAAGTAGCCACCTTCCCTGCTGTGTTAGAAGATCTGTTGGGGCTCTGAATCTGCGTTTTAATAAGCAAGGTCAGTGGTGACTGACTTTTAGGCTACACTCAGAGAGACATCTCGTTATACACCAAGGGTAATGCATACTTTCTTTTCCTTTCCCTTGATCCAGTATGTCTCTAGAATCTGGCCATGCCCTTTAATCGTTGTATAAACTGTGCTTTTCTTAGAGTACCTGTGACCGTCTGTCAGCCCAGTAGATGTGGTTCTGTGATTCAGTTTTTCAGATTCCTGACCTAGGGTGGTGTACGTGTTCTTCTGAATCTTGAGGTTGGTCCTCTTTTTTACTGACCTTTTTTCAACTGACTAAAAATGTCTTAATTTTTCTGCTAGATTGTGAAACGTTAGATGAGAGGAATTGCTATCAATCACTGAGCTAGTTAGAATTGTTAGAATGTTAACTGATTCCTTCAGCGTTCATTCTGATGTTATACAACAGGCTGCAAATAATAGTTATTTCCCTCTTAATAGAGTTTATTATAAAACACAAAAGCTGAAAGAAATTTAAAATGCTCATGATTCTACCAGCTAAAGCATGTGATATTTAGTATCTTGGTATTGTATTTCTTTTCTGTATTTCTATTGATTTTGCATGTGTGTATGTATCTGTCTTCTTGTGTATGCGTTCACATGTACCAGTATTATACACGCTTTTTTCCCTGCATGGATGCTGTTTTTGGGGGTACGGTGGTACTGGGGGTTGAACCCAGGGCCTCAGTGCCTTCACACTGATCTACATTCTCTGTCTTTAGAAGTTTGTTTGTTTGTTTGTTTTTGGCATTGGCATCTCACCAAGTCACCATGTTGCCTAAGCTGAACTTGAACTGAAGATCTTCCCACTGCAGGCTGGGATTACAGTTGTACCCCACCAGGGATACTTCTGCTCTTTATTGTAGTAAAGCATGTTTGAAAATGAGATCATTTCTGTATTCTGGTTTTTGCTTTTTTCTGTAATATTATAAATATTTTTTCTTATTAAATATTCTCTCAAGTTTACAATGTCCCCATGAGATTTAGTTTTATATATTTAATTTATTTGGTGAATCTTTTTCCTGGACCTCCAGGTTCTTCCTAGTCGTCACCATCTTCAAGTGTGTTTCAGTCTACCTATATACAAGAAAATCTTTGAAGCAGAAGTGGCACCTAATGTTAGAGGTGTTAAGACACTGCCAAATCAATAGTGATGCAGTTAATGCCAGGCGACAGGGCCGGGAATGTGATAGTGCTTTGAAGTATTAGCCTTTTTAAAATTGAGGTTGGTCTTTTGAAGAACTAATTCCCAACTGTATAAAATAAGAGGAAATAGTTCTAATGTAACATTACTGAATGTGGCCAGGCGGAGCAAATTCCTTTTTGGGCATGGATTTTGTTAGTTAGGCACAGTGCATATCACAATTTGTAGCCAACACAGAGTGCCACCAAGTGGTAGGTTGGAGAGGCCACACTATATTCTGAGTTACTTGAAAATGAATGATCTAAACGTGACTTCAGCCTTTACAAAAGAAAATGAGGCAAAGCAGAATAAGTTACACGTTAGACTTAGTGTTTTTTTCCTTTCCCCTGTCTTCAACTGGTGTTAGTGTTAGTAAGGTAGACAGTGAGAAATTACAAGTCAGATATGAGGTTTTGTTTTTGTTTTTTCCTAACAAGCTGCTAGGAAAAAAAAAAAAGGAAATTTGTAGATTTGTGAGGCTAGGCTTTTTTTGTTTTTTTGTACCAGAAATCAAGCTCAGGACCTCGCGTTTGCCAGGCAAATGCTGTGCTGCTGAGCTATATCCCCGGCCGAGACTAGAGAGAGTTTCAGTTAACCAAATTCAACATATGGGTCTTATGTCAGGACTGATTTGAACAAACCGGTTGGTAACTTTTTTTGATAAACATTTGACCACTGTCTACTCATTTTTGATAACTGCTAACAGTATGCTGTCTACTTAAAATCATTTTAAAGAGATGCTGGTATTTACAAATAAAAGTATTAGAAAGATAAAAATTGTGGGTGATAATTACATTTTTGGAGGAAGAGAAGCATACAGGTATTATAGATATTTTTTATGCCTTATAAAATATTACACATTACTGCATGTCAGATTCAACATAGCACACAATTATTAAAGTGACAGGGAACCTAAAAGGTAAAATCCAGAATTAGGTAACAGGATGTATGGTATGTGATTGCTAAATAAATGGAAAAAAACAGGGCAGGGGAATTGTCAACTCCACACATGTTGTGTTTGTGTATATCTTGAGATCTTGCTGCAACCATATGAATGAAAAAAGATACCAGGCAATTGAGAGAATAAACATTGAGTGCATCTCTGATAATGAGGAATCTTTACTCACTTACTTACTTTTAGGTGCAATAGTGGGGTTGTGGTTATGTTGAAATATGTTTTTTTTTTTTTTTTTTTTTTTTTTTTTTTTTTTTTTTTTTTTTTTTTTTTTTTTTTTAACTAATTTACCTCAGCATTGCTGTGTAGGGAGGACTTGGTGGAAGAGTGGTGCAGAACCACTAAGATCTAAATGATCATGCTTAAAAATGGAAACTGACAACGGGTATGTGGCTCACCCCCCTCACCCCCTTTCAGTCTGGTATTGTGAACAAAATCAAGGATCCTTGAGCTATATTCCCCAGCCCTTTTTATTTTTTTATTTTTAACCCAGGGACGTGCTTAGTTGCCCATGCTGGCCTCACACTTGCAATACTTCCTCATTCTCCCAAGTAGCTGGGATGACAAGCATGTGCCACTGCGCCCAGCAAGTATAAAAGGTTTTTTTTTTTTTTTGAGACACAGGGTCTTGTTATGTAGTTCAGCCTGGTTTTATGCACTGTGTAGCCCAGGTTGGGCTCTAACTCACAGCAGTCTTTCTGCCTCAGCTTCCTAAGTCCTGGGGTTACAGGTGTGTGCCACCATAGCCAGTGGTTACTAAAATCTTTCTTTGGTGTTTTTTTTTTTTTTTTTTTTTTTTTTTTTTTTTTTTTTTTTTTTTTTTTTTTTTTTACTATGTTCTTTTTTGGTACCAGGAACCAAACTCAGGGCCTTGCGTTTGCCAGGCAGGCGCTGCACCGCTGAGCTATATCCCCGGCCCGGTTACTGAAATCTTGAAGATGTTCTTTGGCATCTACATGAGCCTCTTGTTTGCTTTTCACCCTATACTTCAACCTAGTTTTTGTGACTAATTTATTGACTTTTCATAATAACAATTCCAGCACAGGGCCAGGGATTTAGCTCGGCGGCATAAACTCCTGCCCGGCAAGCGCGAGGTGGTTAGTTCAGTCTCCGACACCCAAAAAATAAAAAAATAACAAAGCAAAAAACCATAATTGCAACACAGTATGGTGCTGAGTCTTGAACCCAGGCCTTGTGTGTGCTAGTTGGGCGTTCTACCACTGAGCTACGCTTAGCTCTACATTGGGCACGTTTTAAAGGATGTGGTCTGTTGGTCAGAGAACTTAAACCTTACCACATTTTTCCTGAAGTGCGGCAGTTACTTTTTTCCTTTATCAGTTATAAGAAAATCATTAGACATGTTAATAGTTTCCTAAGATTGGGACGATGAGCTTTCGTGTTTTTCTTCCCCCTCTATGTACTGTAACAAATTTTAACTACCAGTTGAGTAGGCACAAGGTGCCAAGTACTGTTCTAGACCTAGAATGCACGGTGAAAAGAAGCCTGGTCTCTATTGTCACAAGCTGTATGTTCTGTTTACTGCTATTCATGTGTGTTATAGGAGAAGTGTTTTGCTGATAAATTTAACTTTAATAACTTAATATAGTAGGTGCAATCTATTAAAACGAGTATTTTTCTCTTTAAAGTTTACTTGTGGTGTTTCGCTTTTTCGTGATAGTGACTTGCTATGTTGTTCAAACTGGCCTTGTGCTCATGTTACACAGGCTGATCTTCAAACTCTTTTCTGCCTCAGCCTCCCAAGTGCTGGGATTTTAAGTGTGCACATCATGCCTGGCTGTGAATGTTTTCTTGACTCATAAATACTGAGAATCAAACCTAAATCAAATGAGATTCTGAAAGCTCGAGTGGCAGATGTTCAGAGAAGTAGTGTTTAACTGTCCACGGCCATCTCAGTAAGCAGAGCCGAGGAGCACGGGAGAACTCTGTGTTTCTGCACTGTCTGGGTCTAGTTTCTGCCTTTGGTTGCTTCCTGTTCCTGCTGAGCTTTGAGCAAAATCTTAGAAACCAGAGGGAAAACTGTTGGTTCCTGGGTAAATGGGAAAGAACAATTCTGGTGTCAAAACCCTGAACTCTAATGGAAATAATTCAGGCGTTTATCTAAAAATGAGACGAGCAATTCAGATATGGAAACTGGACAACCATTTAAGGTATATAATTATTCTGGATTAAATTCTAGTAAATTAATGAATGTTGGCTATCCATTTCAAAGAACAGTTAGAAGTTCTTTTTTGGGAGTTTGGAGACAGTCTCTTGCTATATAGTTGAGGCCGGCCTTGAACTCATTTATGTAGCCCATGTTGGCCTCGAACTAACAGTAATCCTCCTGCTTCAGCCTCCTAAATGCTGAGATTATGGGTGTGCACCTCCACACCTGACTAGATTACTTTTAATGTTCAAAAACTATTCTGTTTAAAGAATTTGCTGGAAACTCTGTGCAATGGATATTTGTTTTTAAAATATGAATTATTATCTGTTAATTGACTTGAACTCTACATTTACATATGTACATTTTTGGAAAAAACTTTGGTAACATAAATGCTCTTCAAAAATTAGTTCCATGAGGGTGAATACTTAGTTTCTTAACACTGCTGCCTATCTTTACTATGTCAGGTACTTGGTTAAAATACATTATTATTTGCATATGTGTAACAAGTAATTCTTACTCCTTAGTTACCCAGGGTAAATATTTATGTAGCATGAATAATTTTTATGATAGCTAAAGCAATGTGTAGCAGCATGTTAGAAAACTTTTTTTTTTGGTACTGGGAATTGAGCTCTTGTCCTTGTACTTGCCAGGCAGATGCTATGCCACTGAGTTATATCCCTGGCCCCTAGACTTTTTATTAAGGGTGTTACTTGTTTGTTTGGTACTGGGAATTACCTACCAGAACCTTTGTACTAAGCTATATCCCTAGGTGTTCTTTCTTTTGACAAGGTCTTGCCAAGTGGTTAAGTTGCCTAGGCTTGGCTGAAACTTGCAATTCTCCTCAGCCTCCCAGAGTGCTGGGATTACAGGTGTGAGCCACTATGCCTGGCTT
>PVJX010010088.1:23128-38896 GCA_004027295.1 Dolichotis patagonum
AAAAAAAAAAAAAAAAAAAAAGAAAGAAAAGAAAAGTAATACCTGCTCTGCTTATGAGCACTTTTTTTTAAAAATAAAGTTACTTTTTAGTTACTTATGAGTTACTTTTTTTTTTAAATAAAGGAAGATGGTTCTTTCAAAAAAAGAGGAAGAAAGGGGAAGCCACACAGCTACCCCAAAGAGTAGGGGGCCCTGGAAAGGCCCCCATCATGATTTAGTTTTAAACAAATCCAAAATTAGCACTTATTTGAAAATTCTAATAAAGTAGTGTTTGGAATTTTTTTCTTTTAAATTAACACTCTTCTCTTGCCATCAAGTATACTCTACCCTGATGAATTGCCTTTTTTTAAAATAATTTAATTCTGTCATAAAAATAGTGTTTCTCCCTTTGCCCCTCCACATTACGATTGCACAGAGTACAGTGTACCTGGATTTGGCTCGTGCTCATTTTCTTGGGAGTTCAGGCAGCAGCTGTGGCAATCATTCTCTTGCTTTGGGAGCAGGGAAGAGACAAAGGACTAATCTGTGAATCTAAACTGGTGTTTTGTGCCTGGAAAGAGCTCACTGTAATTCTAATTTTGTAAGAAATTTACTTCACCTGAAATGTTAAATTCAATTAAGAGAGTCATTAGTAGGAGGGATCTATATAGTACATTCTGTTTCTCCTCCTTTCTTTGCCCCCCCCATGCACGGGATGGGGGCATTTGAATTAAGTTGGGGATTTTTTTTTACCCCCTGGTACTAGGGATTGAAACCAGGGCCTTCACCCTGAACTATGGCCACATTGTTTTTAAAAGTTTGGTTTTTTTTTTTAAACAGCTGGGTGAGGTGGAGCACTCCTGAAATCCCAGCACGTGGGAGGCTGAGGCAGGAGGATCTGTGCAAGTTTGAGACCAGCCTGGGCTACAAAGTGAGCTCAAGGCCATCCTGACCTACATAGCAAGACCCTGTTTCAAAAAAAGAAAAAACCAAAAAAAAACCTTTTTTTTTTTTTTTTAATTTGAGACAAGGTCTCACTAAATGTCTTTTGGCCAAGCTGACTGGGGTTAAAGTTGTGATCCCCCTGCCAGCTGGGATTCTTAATGCCTTCTGTAGTATGGGCTCCTTTGGCAGTCTGGAAATTATGAACTTCTTCTTAAATGTTTTTAAATACGTAAACTATATCAGGTTATCAAGGAAACATTTCAAAATAGTTAGCAAATGTAAAACTTGAAGTAATATGTGCTTCTTAACACAAGTAGGAGGTTCTAGGAGTATCTAAATTTCATTCACAGCATTGAGTGAGGATGATGTTTAAATCTGCAACAACTTAATGAAGCATAAAGATACCTGATTTATATTGATGTCAAAATCATAAATACTGTTCTTTGATGGTTTATTGCCTTCATTCGTAATTGAAGAGAGCATTAAATTTCAGTCAGGGGACAGTGAAAATATGTGATTCTTACCTCTTCTTAATTCTGAATTCCCTGAATTCAATTCGTGGTCCCCTTGGCTGTGATCTTGGAATAAAAACATCTGGACTAAGGAAGGCTTTGTGTCCTGGGAGGCTTAAATTTGAAGAAAAAGGGTTTCAGCTCTGAATGTAGTTATCAGATGAAATGTTTTTCAAATATTTTATGTGCCAGTTTTAGTGACTTTTAAAATATGTCATAACAGTCCAACAATGCCAGACCTCCAAATGGTCTCAATATGCATCCTGTGATTAACTTTCTTTGTTGTTTCCTTCTTGGACTCTTATTTTCTTTTTACATATTATACAGTTAATATAAAATTAATATTTTAAGTGGTTTCTAAACTTTTGTTTGGTATTATGATCTTGTACTTTTGTATGCTATTTTTCTTTAAAAATATTTTTAAATTCTTCCACAGGATTCGCAGACTCCAGATACGAAATATCCCGCCACACTTACAATGGGAGGTAAGAATCACTTTATTTGATTATGATCTAAACCTATGATAAATTTTTCCTTGCCTCCAGCCTTGGGTGTGGTGAAACACAAAATCCTTCTTATGGTCTGTGTCTTGATGTGGTCTTTTCTTTGTAAACATATGGAATATTTTTGAAAACTTTGCTCTCTGAAATATTTCAGAAAAAAAAGTTGGAGTTTTGTATAACTGGGTTATCTTCCCCCTTTGATCCAGATAGGCTCTTGTTTGATAACAGTTTTTCTAGTGGATTTGCCAATTATTGTATATTTACTGTATTTGGCAGTTTTTAAAAAGATAAATACTAGCTATTTATGTTTTATTTTTTCACATCATGTTTTATTCTTTGAAGAATGGTTCTAAAATGTCACACTAAGGCAGACAAATAACTTTTAAAATAAACAGTTTTGTGAGGATAAGTTAAAATGCAGGGAGTGATTGTGCACTCTGGGGAATCCTGATCTTCGAGTTTAGGATGGTACCAGTTGGCAGTGGCATCAGATTTTCCAGGGAGCCAGGTGTCGTTTGACTCTGGTCGGCATAGACTTCTCGTTAGCTGCCTTCTGCTGTTGTTGCATGATCTCGGAGTCCCTCTGCTTCCTCTGACAGGTAGTCGCGCTATTGTCTTATTCCCTTGCTTTTGTCCTGGGTTTTCTTCATACACTTCTGGCGGGCGAGTTCTCGTTGATTTCCATAGACCATAGTGAGCACCCTGTGGAGCCTAGAAGGGACAGAAAAGAAAAAGCCCTCTGGGGCAGAGCCGGTGCCACTTGTGGAGCTGAAATTGGTGGAGCAACGCCTCCATTGCTGCTGTATTTTGTTTAAAAGTGTTATTCTGCTTCCTTTTGCTCAGGTAGTGGCATTGTAATGATGACGCATAAACACAGAATACATGGCACAATTGGGTAACTGGTGCCAGCAATTTCCAAGGTATAATGTTGTCTCCATGAGAATTTGAGAACCAGTGCTCAAAGAGCTCTGAGAAACTGTTGAGTCTTCTTGAAGGAACTTGAAAATTCTCCAGGAAAACTGCACAGCTTTATATATTTCTAATATAAAATTAAGAATAACTAGTCCTGTGTTTCAGAAAAGGAACGGGGATGAGTCACTAAGTCAAAACCTTTATCAAAATGCAAGGGATGGTTAGAAAGTTTCTCTGGTGGTGAACCGAAGGATGCTGGTCTGAATTTTGATTTTCTTTGGCCCCTTTGTCATAATCATTAGAATATTTTATATACACAGATTCCTCAGTATTATTACATATCATCTTTGCAAGACGTTGTTTCTTTGGTATACAGATGGAAATAGTGACTTAAGATTAAGCTCCGTAAGTGTCTTTTTTTTTTTTTGGATACTAGGCGGTGAACTCACGGCCTTTACACTAAGCTACACCCTACCCCTTTGAATACTATTGTGAGATAGGGTCTTACTAAGTTGGTAAGTTGCCCTGGCTATGTTTGAACTTAGAGTTCTCCTTTCTCAGCCTTCCAGGGTGCTAGAATTATAGGTATGCATTACTATGCCTGGTTATAGAAATTTCTTTTAATGCATTCATAGTACCAATTGAAATTTAGATTGTGGTGACTTCTCAAGCTTTTAGTTTATTGTATTCCCCTCCTCATTCTGGCTAAAGTTTAACCTAAAAAACAAAGGTTTATTTTTGATTTTTTGCTTAACTTTTGTAATTCATTTTGCCCTTCCCATGGTCCTTCGGGGCACCACCAAGTTGGTGATACCTCTTGTTTTCACATGGTCAAATGTAGGGACACAACATTTAAATCATTATTTACATGAGAGAAGCTTAGAACTAGACTTTGGAATGTCTCACTGTTGACCCTTTTAAAATATTATTGATCATTTGATACATTGATCAACAAAAGCAAATTTACTGAGGGCTCGTTAGGAGTAAGATGAGCTCTATGTCATTGTATTGAAGACTTGGGAGTGTTGTGTTCACCTTGGGAGAAGGGTCACTGTGTGTGTTCGGGGATCCTAGCTGTTTTATGTCAGCATTTTATGGAAGATCGTGATAAGTTAGCACTGTTACAGTGGAAGCATTAGATTTTGAACCCATGATTAATCTGAGGATCACTGAAAATGAAACAGCCAGACTTCCTGTGCCTCCTGATTTGATGCAGTAGGAAAGACATAGTGCCACAGACAAAATACTTTTGTCTAAAAACAAGATTTGACTGGATTGTTTCAGACTGAAGGGTAAAATGAAATGATGCCATGAAGAAACAAATGGCCAAATGACATAAATAATTCTGTTTTGCTACACAAGTAGTGGCATAAAAAAAGAAGAGTGGACTTAACAGATAACTTATGAAGATAAACAAGCACACTGCATAGTTAGCTGATCTTGTTTCATTTTTACATCTATAGTTTTCCCTCTTTTCTAGATTATTTAGAAGCAAATCTTAGGGTTTATCTCACTCAGTTCATCATAATATGCTAAAGCACCTATCTCTAAAAGTTAACTGTCTCTGTCTGAGTTAGCTAGGGCTGCTTAACAAAATAACGTAAACCATGCAGTTTAAACACAGAAACTTCCAGGGTAAGGTGGCTCCTGCCTGTAACCCCAGCACTCTGGGAGGCTGAGGCAGGAGGATCTTTGTGAGTTCAAGACTAGCCTGGGCCACAGTGTGAGCTGAAGGCCAACCTGAACTGCATAGCAAGACTAGGTCTCAAATCGCCAAGACAGACAGACAGAAACTTACCATCCAGCAGTTCAGGAGATGAAGTCCTAGGTGCCAAAGTGTTGGCAGGTTTGCTGCTGCTTGAGGGACAAGAAAGAAGGAGTTTGTTTGTTTTGTGGTATAGAAAATTAACTCAGGGCTTTCATGCTGAGCTTCAGCCCTAGCCCTTTTTAAAAATTTAAAAAATACAGTATTATTCATTTACTTGTGGTACTGGGGAAAGAACTGAACTATACTGAACTGCCATCCTTAGCCCTTTTTAAAATGTTTAAATTTCGATACAGGGTCTCGCCAAATTGCCTAGACTGGGCTCAAGCTTGCAGTTCTTTTGCTTTGTCTTCCTAGAGTTTTAGGATTAAGGTGTGCATCACCATGACTGGCAATGATTATTGCCTAGTTTCAGTATTGAATGGTTGCAGGATGAATTCTAGCTCTGCTGCCACTTCATTTGTTAGTTGGAAAGCTTTTGTAAAGAATAACTTGTTCTCTATAGTTACTTGATTACTTAAATATAAATAGATTATATTTAAAAGTGGCAGAACCATGCTTGGTCATGTCATACTCCCACCCCAATTAGTATCTTTTATACATATGGATGTCTTGGCATTCTACAAGGATGACCAGTAAGTTTACCGTATTTGGATTTCATTATTTGGATCATTCTTCTGAGTACTTTGTGGGTGTCACACAGCACATTTTTGAAAGAATATGTGTTAGGATAGCAAATTGAATTACAGCCATAAAGCTTACCTAGAAGGAGAACAGGTAGTTTAGAAGTTGTTCATAAACCAAATAGCTCAAGATTACCAAATAGCTCAAGCTGAAAAAGACATAAAGAAATGAGGTGTGGGATGAGACTGAAGTTAGGAATAAGGTTAAAAGCCTCACCACAGCCTGCACTATGCTTTGGATTCCTTCTCTCCTTTCTTTCATCTACTATCCTTTCTTTCTAGTTTTAATCTATGGTTAAGTTTTCATTTTGTAAGTGTTACTGGGGATTGAAGCAACTGAGCTACAATTCCAGCCTTTCTTAAATTTTGGAAAGGGTTTTGCTAAGTCATTGAGTTTCCCAGGCTAGACCAGAACTTGTGATTCTCCTGCCTCAGCCTTCCAGAGTGCTGAGTTTTACAGTCTTGTGCTACCATGCCTGATAAATGTTCAGTTCTTATAAACCTAGTTAAGCAGAGAGCATTTAAACTGAGTCAGATATGAACTGGGGTCTAATTAATACCATAATATAAAGAATAGAGGATCAAGCTAAGTAGATTTAAATCTTGATGAAAATCAAAATGAGATTTAGGAATTAGCTTATGGAACATCTGTGCATCTAGCTCTTTTATTTTAAACAGATGATCTATTAGAGAAAAACGAGGTGACTATTTCAAAATGTTGAGGCAGTTTATTCACATAAAACTGTTTCAGAACAAATGTAACATGATGGGCTTAGGAGAGCAAAAGCCGAAGCACTGTGTTGTAGTGGTCTTGTAGGTAACTGTCCTTTTTGGTGCTGGGGTAGAATAGAGGGCCTGGTTAAGCACAGGCTCTGCCCTCTGCTACACCCCCAGCCTGGTGACTTCGTTTTGCACCTTATGTCAAGGATTCTAGGTTCTCAAAAGGATCATCTGAGATCTTTTTGTTTCCTTATAAAAGGAACTTAAATACTTTTAATTGAAGCTGAGATCAACTATAAGAGTAAATGTGACACTTATTTGATAGGGAACCAAAATATAGATGAATTACTGAACTGAAGAAGAAAAGAGGGAAATAGATCTCATTTTAAAAAAATTATTTAAGATTGATGGTCAGGAGCACTTACTCTGTTAGTTGCGCATAAACTACATGGAGCCCATCCCAGCTCCCTTCTGGAAGTCTAATGGAGGGGGCACCCTGTTGGATCAGTGGTGTTTCTGGAAATGAGATTTCAGGACAGGCAGATCAGCAGGCAGCTGACTTGGGCAGCCCTGAGGGAAGATGTCAGTCTTACTGGCTCTGTTTATGACTTTGTATTGTTTCTGGCGGCTTTATGCCCACTGTCTTATTATAATAAAATACAGAATTAATTTGTGTGAAATGAACATACATTAAACTCATCTTTTTTTCCTCAAGTGTACAGTTCTAACACATGTATTTGTAAGACACCACAGTCAGGATATTGGCCAGCTCCATCACACCAAAAAAACCCGTCATGATGCCCTGTGTTAGTCCTGTTCTTACCCTCCCTCACACACCTAATCCCTGGCAACCTCTGATCTTTTGTATTTATATTTAGCTTTGTAAGAAGCCTCCCAAGTGCTGGGATTACAGGTGTGCACCACCATGCTTGGTTTAAATCTTTGTGTTAACCTGGCCAGGGATTTATCCATTTTCCACCCCCCCCCCCAATCTGTAGCATTTGATTTCATTGATTTTTCTATTCTTTTTTTTTTTTTTTGAGACAGGGTCTCTGTTGTGCAGGTCAGACTGGCCTTGAGCTCATTTTGTATCCCAGGTTGGTCTCGAACTTGCAATGAACTTCCTGCCTTAGCCTCCCAAGTGCATATGCCACCACGCCTGGCTTCATTGATTTTCTTTTAAGTATATGCTTCTAGTTTTTAGGCAGTACTTATGTAATTTTTTGTCAGTGAACATGTCTTGCACATTTCTAGGTTTTCCCTTCCTTCTTTTCTTCCTTCCTTTTGGTGGTACTGAAATCTGAAGCTTGGTATCACATCACGAGCCTCTGATAGCATTTGGGAGGCTGAGGCAGGAGGATCACAAGTTCCAAGGCCAGTGTGGGCTGCACATTAAGACCTATGCTCAAAGATTTTTTTTGTTTTGGTTAATATATCCTACTCACTGTTTTGTTGGGGGGTTTTTTAAAAATCTGTTTTAAGATAGATAAACTCTGTCTTGGTTGTTGTTGGGTGATGCTTTATAAATGTCAGCCCCAGTTGGTTGCTGAGTTTTTTATTTACTTGTTCCATCCATTGCTGAGAGTGGCAAATTAAAATTTCTCACTGCAATCGTGGACTTGTCTGTTTTGCTTCATATGTTTTAAAAACCTGTTGTTAGGTCCATTTATACCTAGAATTATTACATCTTCAAGGTGAATTAACCACCTCTTTTCTTGACAGTAACTTGAGACAGGGTCTCACTATGCAGCCCAGGCTGGCCTTAAATTCATGGCAATCCTACCTCAGCCTCCCTGAGTGTTAGGATCACAGCTATGTACCGTCACACATGACAAACTAGCCTTTATATTGTGAAATAATGTCCTTCTTTATTTCTGGTCACTTACTTTGCTCTGAAAGCTACTTTATCTGCAATTAAATATCATTCTAGCCTTTTCTATTTAATTTAAGGCATGTGTTTTTTGATCCTTTTACTTTGAGACTAGCTGTATTGTAATGATTGATTGATTTTTTTTTTTTTTCTTTTTGTCTTTTTGGGACAGAGTCTCACTGCAGTTCAGGCTGGCCTTGGGCTTACTTTGTAGCCCAGGCTGGTCTCAAACTCAGGGATCCTCCTGCCTCAGGCTCCCCAGTGCTGGGATTACAGAAGTGCGCCACCACACCCAGCTGAAATTAATTTCTTAAAAAGACAACATAGTTGTGTTGGTAGCGTCTTTGGCCTCTACCCACCAGATGCACCAATGCTGCTTCTCCAAATTGTGACCATTAAGAAGGTTGCAGCTGGGTGTGGTGGTACTTGCCTGAAATCCCAGTACTAAGGAGGCTGAGGCAGGAGAATTACTGTGAATTCAAGGCCAGCCTGAGCTATATAGTGAGACTCTGTTTCTAAAAACAAAAACAAGTGTTTATAAACATTGCCAGATATGTCTTAGGGGCAACATAACCTTCAGCTGAGACCACTGTCCTTCAAATTGGCTGTATTTGAGGTTTTTCTTTGACTTTTCAACAGTTAGTTATGTGTCAAGCAGTAGATTCCTCTGGGTTTGCTTTGTTTCGGGCATACTAGTATATTTTGAATTTATCTGTAGGTCTATGCCTTTTGGCATTTGGGGAAAACTGACCCATTATTTATGAAAATGCTATCCTTGTATTTTTATTATTCCTCTTTCTAAGATACCAGTAATAAGGAGGCCTTTTAGTAAGTGCCTTTAGAAGTCTTTGTCAAATAATTTCAGCATCTGTGTCATTCTTGGTTATTCTGTGTCATTCTCTTTTTATGTGAGTTGAGATTCTTCCTATTTTTTTTATGCCAACAATTCTGGATTGTATCTTAGACATCTTAAATGTTGAAGTTCTAAGTCTTGTATAAATAGTGTGGAGAATGCTGGCTTTTTTTTTTTTTTTTTGGAATGCAATTTACTTAGTTTGGTTCAAGTTACAAGTTGTAGCCAGTTTTGTTTGGATTATGGTTCCAATTTCAATTCTATATTTGAAGCTTCTGAAGTATTTTTTGGAACTGACACATATGTATCATCCAGCGATGACTGGTCTGAGGCCTGGATGTTGACTTACTTCATGGTTAAGCTTTCAAAAAAAATTTTTTTTTCTTAAACAGGAAAAGACCTGTAATCCCAGCACTTGGAAGGCCAAGGCAGGAAGGATCACTGTGAGTTTGAGGCCAGCCTGGGTTACAAAGTGAGTCAAGGCAGCCTGAACTGCATAGTGAGACCCTGTCTCAAAAAGGGCTGGGGGACAGGGTGGGGTGGCAGGAGAAGGAGAAACAGTTCTCGTGGTGGACAAAAGGTAACAAAGCAGCAAAGGAGGACCATAGCTCTTTCTAAACTTTATATCTTATCCAGGCTACATAGGGTGGGTGGGTATTGCCCAAACCCTTAATCCTAGTGTCTTTGAGCCTAGCATTGCTCCATGCATCAATCCCAGCATCACAAAATGTAGAAGAAGCCATTTCTGAAAAAGACCCACCTATGGCTATGTGAGACCTTGGGAGTGGACATTAGATACAAGCCATAACATTCTTCCCATGGCTCCCCAGAGACCCATGCATGTTCCTTTATGCAAAAGGCATTTCGTACATCTCTAAGAGTTGCTAAAGTCCCAATAGTTTCAGCATTGCTGAAGAATCTGAGTCCAAGTCCATAGTCTCCTCTGAGATTTAAGGCATTGAGTCCTCATACAAAGGAACAGAAAATTAAACTTCCAACATTCAATGACACAAGATAGACATTTCCATTCTGAAAGTTACCAACTAGGGATAGCAAGGAATGGGAACAAAGCAAGACCAAAATCCAGCAGGGCAAACATTAAATCCCACTGTTTCACTTTCAGCATTCCCAGCAGTCTGTGGCAAGTGGTGAACTCTAAAGGACCTGGGTGACTCTGCCCCTACAATATTTCTGGTGGTTGTACCTCCCATGGCCTTTTTCTTTGGCTGGCTTTGCTCACTGCTTGCAGCGTTTCTTGCATGATCCATGTTCCTGTCTTCTCCAAACTTCTGGAGTCTCCACAGCACCTTTGGCTTCGTGCTCACAGCTTCACACACTGCCCTCCTAGGGACACAATACTTGGCCTCCTAGGCCTTCTTCTGAAATCCGGGTGGAAGCCTTCCTGACCCCACAACGCTTGCATTCTGTATGTACCTAAAACCAGCCCCATGTGGATGGTGGCCAGGCTTCCTCCTTTCTTGGCTGTAGTAGTACAGTGACTGTGAACCAAATCCTACGGAACAACTTCCCTAGGCCACCCCCATTCTGGAACATGGTGCTGTAGGACTCTCTTCTCAAAGCAAAGTCTTTAACTTTTGGAATTTCGAGGCTGCAAAAGGTGGAGTCCTGCTGCTGATCGTGATGTGCTCGGGCCATCTTTTCTGTTCTTCTGTTCCTTTTAAGCAGTCAAGATCGTGATGTGCTCGGGCCATCTTTTCTGTTCTTCTGTTCCTTTTAAGCAGTCAAGATCATCTTTGCTGTTCACAGCTTTATTGGAGCTTCCTTCCTGGCTGAACTCAAAACATTTTAAATCATTCTGCTGGGCTCTTTGCTCTTGATTCTCAACAGTAGCCATGCTACCACCTCAACATTAGTCTGCTTGAAATTTTTTCCACGAGTTTAATTAATTAGTCCACTGCTCTTAATCTTGGTCTCAGGCACAGTCTCTGCACCTGAGCAAAATCCAGACAACTTTCTGTCAAGGCATAACATAACAGTATCTGGAGTCCAATAACCAATGCAGTCCTTTTTCCTAGCAGAAACCACCAGAACCTGGTCTTTACCACAATAATTTCTGTCAACATTCTCGTCTTCTGATGACTAGAACCTCTCAGGCGTTCCAGCTCTGCTTTTTATGCTGGCACCTCCAGATCATTCCTAACTCTTCCCATTCCCACAAGCCAGCACGAAAAGGCTCCTAAACCACATGGTCAGGCATAGTCATAGCAATGACCCCACTTCTTTGGTAACAAATTCTGCTTTGCTTTTCTTGTTGCTGAGACAAAATACCTGACACCCAAAGTTAAAGGGGAAAAGGTTTATTTGGCTCACAGTTTGTAGATTTCTGTCCATAATTGGTTGGCCCCAAGGCAGGTTGGCACAGCAGACAGGCCTTGCAGAGGAGGGACAGTTCATGTTGGGCAGGCAGGACGTAGCAAAGCAGCAAGGGGTGACCATAGATCTTTTTTCCCCCCTTTTTTGTTACCAGAAATTGAAGTTGGGGCTTTGTGCTTGCCAGACAGATTCTGTGCCACTGAGCTATATCCCTAGCCCGACTGCAGCTTGCAAATATTCAACATGCTATTTAAGTTCAGATTCAAACATTCGTATTTTGAGGCTAAACGTAGCAGTTGCTAATAACTTGCCTGAGTGCATCCCTCTCCATGATTGTATTAGCATTTTAGGGTTCCCTAGGCTTCTCTTTTTGTTTCTCTAGTCAGAAAAGCTTAAGTACCCTGTTTGGTGTACACTTGCTACACCCCCATGTCCAGGGTTTAAGTGGTCAGAGGCAGCAGAAAAAAAGCAAGATTCAACCTGTCCCCTCAGAATCATCTCCATTGCAGTTTTAGGTGACTTCTCTACTCTCCGGCCAGGACTGCAAGGCTTCTTTCCACCTGGGTCCCCTTCACACCTTAGGGGTTTTGCACTGCTGAGTCCAGGCTGCAAAGTACTAGGGAGAAAAAGGGGTAAATAAACCTCCTTAGCTTCTGCAGTGCTTTACATCTTCCTGTCTATTTGCTGTCATTTCCTTCTCAGAGTCTTCAAATAGCCACTTCATAATTCTGTGCAGGTTTTATTTATAATTGCATTGAATGGGAGAAGCAGGGTGGAATGTGTTAGTTTTATCTGGATCCAAAGCATGGAACTAAACTTTAAAAAAATTTTTTTGAATACAGTTTTTGTTCCTTCTGAATTTCAAAAGAGGCAGATAGAATCTTTTATCTCAAGAACAGAATGCTACTCACAAGAAATTGCTTGTTTGTTTGTTTGTTTATTGGTACCAAAAATTGAACTTAAAACCTCGTGCTTGCCAGGCAGGCGCTTGTATACTACTGAGCTATTTCCCCAGTCCCTGAAGTTTATTTTTTTACTTATGTATAACCTTTGGTAATTAAGGTTGCATAGGGCTTTAGCTGTCTTTGAAAAAAGAGTTTGTATTTGAGTTATTGGTGAGATATGTATTCATGTGCATTTTAAATTGTGCAAAACCCTTGTTGCACTTTGCCCTTCACTCTCTGCCTTTGATTTTAATGAATAAAATACACAAGGTTAACATGGAGGAAGGGAGGCGTCTCCAGGTAGGGATTTAGAGCAGTAAATCAGTTGGGAATGGCAGGGAACTCTTAATCCTATTTCTAATTTTGTCAGCAACCAGAAAAGCAAGGGCTGCCTCAGTAGGAAGGGCGTTCCCCAACCCCCTCTGCTTTTGCTTGCCAAAGAATCCTACATTGTTTTATGCCAGACACAATGTTACTCTTCATGGTTCTTTCCCTGTGAGGATGAGAAAACCTCTGATTGCCTATGGTCTTTCCTAGATGCCTAATATCTCTGTATTGACAAGTTATCAGTGTTCTTAGGCTTTATGTTTTTTGTTTCCTATTTGGTGCTCAGTAAGCTGGTTGAACAGAGGTATGTGATGCTTTTTAGAATTCATTCATCAACCCAGATAGAAATTTCTGTGTTCCTCGGTCTAGTGTTTTGTGTCTAGAACCCTCTCCCTCCTACATGTGTCATTCATATATGTACATATATCTTGTTTAATCAGCTTGCTCTGGTTGGTGATAATGTGATATTTTAGATTTTCTTTTCTTCTTAATTTTTTTTTTTTAATCTATTTTGAGACAGGGTCTCGCTATGCAGTTTAGGCTAGTCTCAAGCTCACTTTGTAGCCCAGGCTGCTCTTGAACTTGCAGGGGTCCTCCTGCCTCTGCCTCCCGAGTGCTGGGAATACAGGTGTGCATCACCACGCTTGGTTTAGACTCTTTAAGAGAGCTTATATTTTACTTGTCCGTTCATTTATTTTTATGGTCACTCACATTCCTAGTTCTTGTTCCCTCTTCATTATTCAGCTTTTGTGTTGTAGGTTAACCTAGTAGTGTACACGTAGGGCACACTGATCTTGTAAAGGGCAGTATGTGGACCTCTTTAGTTATTTTTTCAGTTGCTTCTTTAGTGAGTCCTAAGTATAGGAAGCAGGTACCCTAGTGGTCTGCCTTCTGTGAAGGAGACCTGGTTTGGTTAAATTTCTCAGGGCTCAAACTTGTGATCCTTGTGCCTCTGCTTCCCAGAGTGCTGGGGTTATAGGCATGCATCACCACGCTGTGGGCATCAGAAGGTTTTTCATTTTTTGAGGTAGGGTCTCATATTACCTAGGCTACTCTTGGGCTCCAATTTTGGCAAAAAAACCTAAAAAACAAAAAACCCTGGCTTATCTGGTTTTGGTGAGGGGTGATATAGAATGTGTCTTCCTTAGGAATTTAAGTGACTTTTTATAATGCTATATTTTGAAAGTTTTCACTCCCATTTTCTTTCCCAGAGAAAATGCCATAATGAGCCCTTGTGTCTTTAGCTTTAAAGATTAGTAACTGTTCTTGTATTCTATATCCCCTCACTTTTTGGGGAGGTGAGGTACAATGACTTGTTTTAAAGCAAATCAAGGGTGACTGGCATCATAGAAAATATGCTTTATGTGTGAAAATAAAGCAAGAGTAAGTGTACAGGTTTCCTGTGACTGCTATAACAAATTACCACAAACTTCATGGCTGAAAGCAACAGAAGTTAATTTTTTTTGAAGTTGTGGAAGCTAGGATTCTGGAATCCATCCATGGGATGTCAGTAGGGCTGGTTCCTTCTACGAGAAAATCTTTCCTTCTGCATTTTCCAGATTGCCCTGGCTGCCTGCCTGCCTTAGCTTGAGATCTCTTCCTCATCCTCAGGGTGAGTCCTTCCCTTCTTACCTCTGTCCTCACATTGCCATCTTTCTGACTTCATTGCTGCCTCTGCCTTTTACAGCAGCCCTGAGTGTGTCAGGTAAACCCACGTGACTCTCTCTCAGGCTGCTAAGCCAGCCCTGCACAGCCTTTTTTTGCCACCTGAGTAACAAGGATGGGTTTCAGGGCAGGAGGTCGATAGGGTTGGGACCAGTTCCTCATGCACCATGGTCAGAGCGCAGTCCAGACAGCACTTCAGTGTCACAGAGATGGTGGTAGCGCCCCAGCCCCAAGAGTGAGCACTCTAGTTAGGGAAATTCATGAAAAGAAGATTCTCCAGGACCTAGAGATCTTGGTACAGAAAACATCTTGTCATTTTTCAGGGCAGATGTAGCATGCTTAGCAGGTGAGCAGGTAGAAGGAGACGCATGTTGGCGTCAGGCTGGTTGACGCCTTTTGAGACATGGGAGAAGAGACAGCTGCAGCCAGTTGGGCGTCAGTGCCGGGGTGGGGGGTTTGCGAGCTTTGGCTTCTCAGCCTTGACCTAAGCCAGCTGACTGCACTCCTGGGCCTGCTGCCATTTATCTCCCTTCCTCAGCTGCTGACTTGGCTCTCCCTTATCCCTGCTTCTGCGTCTTCTGTGAGCCTTTTGTGAATTTAACCTGAGTGCCCACTGTGTGCTAGCGGCGGATATGAGGCTCAGTTTTTTTGAGCTGGGGTCTTGCTATGTAGTTTAGGCTGGCCTCGAATTCACAGTGATCCACCTGCCTCAGCCTCCCAAGTGCTGGGACTGCAGGCATGCATTACCACTCCTGTTTAATGAGGAGTTTTGATGTCTTACCCAAGTCAGCTTCTCTGGACTCTTCTACCTCTAGATTCAAAACTGAATTCTTCTAGCTTTGATTTTCTAAATCTTTTTTAATTCTCTATGTAAATCTGAGAAAATACTTTTGTAAACTGTAAAGTAGGGCAGTGGGGTTTCTGTGTTCAAACCTCAGAAGCCCAAAAAAACTAGAGTGGGGTCTAAGGCAGCTTCCTACTGGCTGCTAGGCTACGTAGAGCAAAGAGAGTTAATCTTTTGCATATGTGTAAAGGGGATTAGCAGTGTGGTCCCTTCAGGGTCATTGTGAGACCCTCCAGATAGTGCAAGTGTCTTACAAGTGTCTTGCCCCTCGCAGACTTGTGAAACTTGAGTCAGTAAGCTAGGGCTTGAAATTCTCATGCTCCACAAAGTGCTTTACCCTCCAACCCACTTCTCTGTTCCAGGGCTTTTTGCACACATTGGCTCTGTCAGGCATCCCTGCTCCTTTCCCTTGTTAATTCTCTTGTAATTTCTTGTAATTTCTTGTTAATTACTGAGCCCACAGCTTAGATGTCATCCCTCCCACAAAGCCTTCACTTACCTAAGCTCACACCTTGTTTAGGTATGTCTTGTGTTTGTCTCATACATAGCACTTTCTGTTTTTATTGCGTTCTGACTTGTCTGTTTTCCCTCACCAGACCCTAAGCTTTTGGGGACAGGGGATTTGTTTTGCCCCAGATCGGTGCCTGGTGTGTGGTCCACTCACAGAACGTGTCTTGGTTGGAATCCGTCAGCTCCATAAATAGGGCACTGCATTTCTTAATAGTCCACTGACGTTGTGTGGACTATTGAGGTGGACGGCCAGTATAAGAAACTAGGGCAAACTTAACCGTACCAGGTCATCGAGCGCCGGTAATGTAGCTAGAAGTCATTTGTGGAAATTTTCGTTTGCTTTTTCTTTTCTGTTGGAGGCCAGTGGAAATCTTGGTGCCAGCTCTGCTGGCTCTTCATTAT
>PVJX010010088.1:38996-58563 GCA_004027295.1 Dolichotis patagonum
AGGAAAATGTTACAAGTTTCCAAGGAATAAGTCCCAAGCCAGAAGCATCACTGAGCAGTGTTCCCTGTGGCCCATCGAGGAGCAGGCCATGTCCCCAGCCCCAGCCTCATTAGGGGGATTAATGCTAAGCCTCCGAGGTGACAGCCAGCTCTGCTCCGTGTCCCATGTCCGGCAGATCTGTTTCTCCCGCCCCTAGGAGCATGGCTGCCCTGCTCCGGGGCTGCTGCTCTCCATGCTGTTTCCCAGCTGAACAAATATTTCCAATTTCAAATCATAATCTATGTGACTTCTTTCCCATAAAAGACATGGCTTGAAGTTACTTCCTTGCTTAACTAAACATGGACAAATCTTTCAACAGTCATTGCTTGGTTTCCATGTGGTAGAAGTTCTATCCTGACTGGCTGTGTAATGTTTGTGTTAAAGGGGGACCTTTGCTCACATGCTGCCTTTAGAGCCTACTTTACTTCTTATTGACAGACACTCCCCACCCCATACTAGGAGTTGAACTCGGTGCCTTTACTCTGAGCTACACCCCCAGCTCCTTTTTAATTTTTGAGATATGGTCTTGCTGTCTCAAGATTGGCCCCAGGGTAAGCTCAAAACTTGAGGTCTTCCTGCCTCAGCCTCCCAGAGTGCTGGAATTGCAGGCCTGGGCCGCTTTATCTGACATCATCTTTTTTTTTGCCCCTTCCCTATCTGCAGGATGCCTGGTTTTCCCATCCTTCAGGAGGGAAAGGGACAGCCACAGTGCCCCAGGCCCTCTTTACAAAAAGGGGTGGGATTTTGTGAATGGGAAGTCAGGTGATGCTGCTTTCCTTGTCAGCTGGCCTCCCCTCAGCAACAGGTGAAGCAGGGAAAGGGCAGCCCCCCTCCCCCCACCCCCTGGGCCTAGCTGGGATGGGGCACTGGAATTTCGGGCTCTCTATGCTCCCCACATGTGTGTTCCAGGAAGGGGAAGGGGGTGGTCTGTGAAGTTCCTCAATGGTACGGGTCCAGGATGAAGTTTCGTGAATGGAGCATCCTCTGAGTAAATCCAGGATCCCCAGATGGAGACTAGTAGCCCAAATGGCTGCCATGCAGTTTGAAGACCACCACCTCCTGATCCTCCTGGCAGAGTCCATGGGCCCGAAGGTGCTGCACTGTCCCCCCTTAGCCCCTGCCCCTCACTGTTCTGAGTGGCAGCGATGGGACCTTTTCCTCCAGCTCCCTCAGTGGTTCCCTTTTTTCCCCCCTTCCTTCTCAGGATTGAACCTAAGGATTTTTGCTTTTTAGTTTGAGATAGTTTCTCCACATTGTCCATGCTGGGCTTTAACTGTGTTCCTCCTGCCTTGGCCTTCACAACCTCACCTGGCTTTTCATTTTTAACTGTTAACTTCTCTAGCTTTGTTTTTCTTTCATGGATATTTTCAGAAATCTTGCATTTGTGAATTGCTTCATCCTTACTCACATCTGAAAAGTTATGATGCACGTGCATGTGGAATAGATCATTTATTCACTTTACCAGAAGTCTTGAGAGGCACATACCAACTTATCCCTTGTAATTAATAACTTGGTGCCCTCTCAAGGATCCAGCCCAGCATGGTGCGGGAATCTGACACAGGGGCTTTCAAGGGAGACTTTCCTGACACAGGGCTCCACGTGATCATGGCCAGCTATTGGCAGCTGGCATGCAGAGTGAACACGGTGGTCTTCTTGGGCTGGGTGGTCTTTTAGGAGCCCACCCATCTCACCTTTCATTGAGTCTCTGTTTAGTTCTGCTCCTCTGACCATGGCTGCTGCCTTTTTCTTGTACAGAAGACCTCCCAGTAGCCATGTGTGGTGATGTACATGTGTAATCACAACACTCTGGGTAGGTGAGGGAGATTGAGGCAGGAGATGCAAATTTGAGCACAGCCTGGGCAATTTAGTGAAATGCTGTCTCAAAATAAAAAATGAGCTGGGAGCCAGACGTGGTGCATGCCAGTAATCCCAGCACTCAGGAGGGTGAGGCAGGAGAATCACTGTGAATTCTAGGCCAACCTGGGCTATATAGTGAGTTCAAGGACAACCAAAACTACATAGGGAGACCCTGTCTCAAAAAACAAAGCAAAGCAAAGCAAAAACCTGGGAATATAGTTCAGCACTAAGGCCCTGGGCTCAATCCCTAGTAACGTATCCCCTAATCCTCCTGATGTTGAGTCATTCGTGAGCAATAAGCCTATCTGGATCACTCGCCTGTCTTGCCTGTATTTTTTTGCCTGTGTTTACACTCGTTTCTCTCTGTGTAGGCACAGCTTCTGGGTCTTTGAGAACAAGGTTCAGAAGTGGGAGTCGTAATCCCTATGAATCCAAACTGTGTCTTTACAGTGTGTGATCCTAACTCCTTGACATCTGTTTAGTGGGTGGGAAGTTATACATGCGTATTCCTGGACGTGAGAAGTCCACTGATTACAACCGAATGAGCTTTGGGGCATTGAGTATTAATGGATTACATGTTAAAAGGTACGTGCTGGGTGAGGCTTTTGAGAATAAAGTATGTGATTTCATAACCACGTTGCCTGGTGTTAGCATAGGTGAGCAGTCAGGGTGACCAGTAGGGGACAGTCTGGGGACAGCACAGACTGCCCAACTACAGGGCAAACTGCTCCCAGAGAGGGAGAAGCTTCTCCCTGGTTGTGGGAGCTGGGGTGGATTAACTGTAAGCAAGGTGATGAGATTGGCCAAAGGGCCCTTTCGGATATCAGGGTCAGGAGATTGTCACTACAGATCCCTAAGAAATTGACCAGTGACCATCTGATAGCCACCAGGAGTGACAGGGAGTTTGTTTACATTTTTTAAAATTAGAAATGTGTCTTTCTCACTGCTGATAAGTTCCAGTCCGTGTTCGGCAGGTTTAAACACAGAGACCAGGCAGCAAAAGGGTTTGGATGGTGGAGAGCTACTTACCCATGATGTGTGGAAGGGAGCGAGAAAGGGAGAGACAGACAGACACAGACAGACAGACAGACCCTTCCAGCCCTTCCAGGTCGTGGCCCCGGGATCCACCTCTTCCAGCTAGACCCCACCTTCTAATAGCAGGTCAGCCGCCCACCCCCATAATCCACTCACCTTCCAAACCTGGGGGCTTTTAGAGGTCAACTATAAAAAATGTTCATGTGTTCACCATAGGAAAAAAATCAGCAAAGAAGTACTTACAATTCTACTTCTACTCTTTTGAGGCAAGCATTATTGATAGTTGTGTATTTTATCAACCTATAGAGTGAACTGGTAAATGGTTCTTCAGTTCTTTCTCCCAAAATAATGGTCTAGGTGTAGTGGCATCACAGTGGACCCAGCCTTTCCTTGGCCTCAGCCATGAGTAGGATCTGGGGTTCATGCATGTTCACAGAAATTACTGGCTTTCTCATTTACAACTTAACTAAGCTTCTGGAACCTCCCCCTATTCCCCCACACTGTTATTTTTTTTTTTTATTAGTACATGTTTGTAGTACATAATGCATTCCTGAGTATGTGGGAGTTGGTACATATACATAACACAACTTAATCTTTTTTTTTTCATCCCATTTCCTCCTTTCCCTCCTTTCCCTGTCTCTTGGTTCGCTTCCCTTTTGCAAAACAGAACAGAACAAAACAAAACAAAAACTCCCCTTTTCCTGTTTTACCCATATTTTATTTTGTTCTTTATTTACATTTCAAGTTTCTTATATAAGAGAAAGCATGCAGTGTATCTGATTTATTTCACTTAACATGGTCTCAAGGTGCATCCATTTTCCTACAGTGGCTCAAGTTTATCCTTTACAAGCGGAGTAGTGCTCCATTGTGTATAAACACCTCATTTTCCTTATCCATTCATCTGGTGATGGGTATATAGGCTGCTTCCATCATTTAGCTTGTTGGGATCGTATTGCTTGAAGCATAATGTACATGTATCTCTATAGTGTGTCTTTATCTCTTTCAGGAGGATACCTAGAAGGGGAATAGCTGGGTTGAATGGAATTTCTAGTTCTAGGTTTTTGTGGACGCTCCACAGTGATTTCTACAATGGGTTGTACTGGTTTGCATTCCCACCAACAGTGTGGAAGGGTTCCTTTTCCTTTGCCCTGCAGCCTCACCAGCACGTTTTGTTTTGTTTTATTGTTGTATTTTTTGGGACAAGGTCTCACCATGTAGTTCAGGCTGGCCTTAACTCACTATGTAGCCAGGTCTAGCCTCAAACTCACAGCAGTCCTCCTACCTCAGCCTCCCGAGTGCTGGGATATAGGCATAAGCCACCACACCTGGCCAGCATTTGTTATGATTGTTTTGCAGATAGCTTTTCTTTCTGGAATGAGATGGAATATGTGTTGTTTCTATTTTCATTTCTCTAATGGCCAGAGACATTGAATATTTTTTCATGCATTTATTGGCTATTTGTACTTCTGAGAGGTATCTGTTCATTTTGATTGCTCACTTTTTGATTGCGTCTTTTATTTTGGAGGGTATTTTTTTAGTTCTTTACATACGTTGTATATATTAGTCCTCTGTTTAAGGAATAACTGGCAACATTTTTCCCCGTTCTGTAGGTTATCTTCACTGTTGTTTCCTTTTCTGTGTAGAAGCTTTTTAATTTGATATGATCCCATTTGTTGGTTCTTGATGTTATTTCTTATGCAGTTGGGGTTCTTAGTAAAGTCCTTTCCTATGCCTATGTCTTCAAGAGTTTTACCTATTTTATCTTTTGTAAGATTGTCTCTGTTTTAACATTTAGATCTTTGATCCATTTTGACTTTAGTGCACGGTGAGCGACACTGGTTTAGAGTCAGTCTTGTGCCTGTGAATAGCCAGTTTCCCCAGCACCATTTTCGAAAGAAGCATCTTTCCTCCCGTGACTGTATTTGGCAGCTTTTTGAAAGATCAGATAGCTGAATGTGCCTGGGATTGTTCCTGCTTCTTCTCTTTTGTTCTTTTGACTTGTGTTGTTTTGTGTCAGTATTACACTGTTTTTATCACTGTAGCTTTGCATTGTAATGCCTCTTGTTTTTCTCTTGTTGCTCAGGATTGGTTTTGCTATTCTGGGTCTCTTCTGGGTCCATATGAATTTTAGGATTGGTTTTTCTAGTTCTGTGAGAAACACGGCAGGTATTTTAATTGGGGCTAGGCTAAATCTATATGTTAGTTTAGAAATATAACCATTTTTACAGTGTTGGTTCTGCCAGTGTTGTCCAGGAAATAGGAGATACCGTTTCATTTTCTGATGACCTCTTCAGTCTTCTTTTTCAGAGTGCCATAGTTTTCATTATAGAGGTCTTTCTCTTCCTTTTTTAGGTTGTTTCCCAAGTATTTAAATTTTCTTGATGCTACTGTGAATGGTATTTTTTCCTGTGAGTTCATTATTGGTGTGTAGGAGCACTTGGTATTTTTGTGTTGATTCTTTTAATCCTGCTTATATTACTGAATTTGGTTATTAATTCTAGCACTCTCTTTAGGTCCTCTTGTGTGGAAGATCATGTTGTCTGCAAATAGTGACAGTTTTGACTTACTCTTTTCCTATATTATCTCTTTTACCCAACTGCTCTGGCTCATGTTGATCACGGGGTATCTTAGGGTGTCTTACTTTTTACTCATCGCTGAGACAAAATACCTGATGCCCAAAGTTGAGAAAGGAAAGGTTTATTTCTTACAGTTTTTGGAGGTTTCAGTCCATACTCAGTTGGCTTCAAAGCAGGGTGGCATGGCGGAGCTGCAGTTCATGGCAGCTGCAAACAGCAAGATAGAAGCGGGCCTTCTTCCAGCCATTACATTGTATGCTGGCCCCACCCCTAGGTGGGTGTAGCACTGACACCATCAATCCAAGCTCTAGACAATGAACCAATCACAAATGCACGAGGCCTGGGGGCCACCGACATAAACCATGACACTGGGTTAGGCCAAGTGTGGTGGCACATGCCTGTAATACCAGCACTCGGGAGACTGAGGCAGGAGGATCACTGTGAGTTTGAGGCCAGCCTTGGCTACATAGAGTTCAGATCTAATCTGAATTACTTAATGAGGCCCTGTCTCAAAAATCAAAAAAGAAATTTGATGTTGGTTGTAGGTTAGACATAAGTGGTTTTTTTAATCATTTTGAGATAGGATCCTTCTGTATCTATTTTCTTCAAGGCTTTTTATCACGAATGGATGTTAGGTTTTTGTCAAAGGCTTTTTCTGTGCCTACTGAGATGATTATGTGATTTTATCCCTTGCTACTTTTTATGTGATATGCTACGTTATTAATTTGCAAATGTTGAACCATCCTGCATCCTTGGAATGAATCCTACTTGCTTGTGTGACCTTTTTGATGATTTGTTGCATTCAGTTTGCCAGCATCTTGTTGAGGATTTTTGGATCTGTGTTCATTAAAGAGATTGTCCAGTAGTTCTCTTTTGGTTGGACTTTGTCTAGTTTTACAATCAGAAATTAGTCCAGTGATGAGTTTATGACTATCTGTAATGTGGGAGGTGAAGCCTGGTTGGAGGAGGTGGATCACTGAGGTGTGCCCTGAGCCTTCTGCCCTCCATCCTTCCTTCCCTCCCTCCCTCCCTCCTTGCTCTCTGCTTCCTGTCTGCCTTGTCCTGAGCTCTTTCTCTTCTACCATGCTGCCCTGCCTTGGAGCTAGCTTCTATGGACTGAAACCTCCACAAACTGAGCCAAAATAAACCTCTCCTCCTCTTAATTTGTGGGTCTGTCATTGTCCCAGCAATGAGAAAGTAACTAAGACAGACCAATAGTGGTATTAGATCTTCCCTGGAGTTTTTGTAGAATTTAATGGAAAATCTTGGTTATAAGGCCGGTGAGAAGATTGCTTCCTTTCTTCATTATGTCTGCCACACTGAGAGACTACAGGACTCTAGTTCAGTCTCACTGATAGACATTTTCAACATGGTTGGGTCATGTTTTGTAGCCTATTATGTTTTAAGCATTCTTCTATTTTAAAAAATAAAGCTAAACTTCATATATCATAAAATGCATCCTCCCAAAGCAATGCAGTTCAGTAGTTTACTATTTAATGTATTCACAAGGCTAGAAACGGTTATTAATATCAAAACATTCCCATTGCTCCCAGACTCTTAGTTTGTACCTGAAGGAGATGCACAGTGGAGTTAGAGTGGGGGTGCTCTGTGCCCACAAACCTAAACAGAAGGGTGTTTTCAGGGTTGGGTGTGGGGGAAGGATTTGGGTGTTCCTAGTTATATTGGTAATTTTAGAGAAATAGTTCAGTGATTTTTAAATTTTGCCTTTTAATTTTGATCTAGTATTGGGAATTATTATTAGGACAATGATGAGTTGTTCTTATTTGTGTTTTTCATAGAGCTAGACTTCTCGCAGATGGAGGTAAATAACCAGTTTCTGGGATATTTTAAGCGTATCTGACAGGTAGTTCTGTTCCTGTAAAATGTGTTGCGCTATATTTGAAAGAAGTTTGCTTCATCCTGTGTTTCTATCCTTACAAAGTTGGTTCTGTGGAGATGTTTCCCTTGTCTCGCTGAAACAAGCAGTCAAAATGACTTTTCTAGTAACCCATCCCTCTCCCATGAATGAAGCTGCTTTTGGTGTTTGGGAGGATATGGAGTGAATGTCTTTCTCTTTCTCTTCTTTTCTTTCTTTTTAGAATTATTTATTTTTTGAGTCAAGTTCTCACTGTGTAGTCCAGGTGGTCTTGAACTCATGGCAATCCTCTTGCCTCAGCTTTCTGAGTGAATGCTTAGGATTACAGGATTGGGCTACTACACTGGGCCTTATGTGCGTGTTTTGGTAAGGTTTGTCTTGGGGTAAATGTCTTTGCTTTGAATTTTACTTCAATTTCACTGCAGTTTTGTAATGTTTGTGATTTCCACTTTTTTTAGATATAGGTATGAATTCATAACAAATACCTTCTTTTGCCTTTGGGTCAAAAACTATTCTGTGACTTTTTTTTAAGCCCCTTATTTTTTTTATTCATCACTGAGCAAAGCCTTTAAACTTCAAAGGTAACACATGGGCCTTTCTCTTAGAGGTGCAGCTGTGTTTGGAGAACTTGCTGAAGGGATAATTCATTTCCACAGGGCGTTTCGTATGGATCCATCCATGTATCTAGTGTAGTGTCCTGCGGTATCCCCTTGTCTTCTGAAACACACAGGCAAATAAGGAAGGCTTGGCTTGGAAGGTCCTATGTATACAATATAAATCACTTGCCAGGCTGCGCATGGGAGCCAGTGTGACTATGAAGAGCAGATTACTTGTGACACACATCACTAAGGTTAATAATCACTGGTCTAATTGGGAGAATAAAGATAAGAGATTATAAAATGATACTGCTTTCATTTCCAGAAGCAGGCAGGGAGAGAGTTCGCCCATCTCGAGGGCATCACTGGAGCATGTGGAATGTGTGGCGGAGGGGGCCAGTGTCAGGGAGCTGACAGCCATGCTGAAGTGTGGACAGCATAGCCTTGGCAGTGTGAAGTCAGTAAAGGGTAGTAACTTCCAGCAGAAGGACAGAGCTGGGCTGGAGGCAGGCATGTCAGACCCTGTCTCAGCTCAGGCAGTTCAGGGACGAGGAGACTTGAGAAGTGGTTTAAGGAAAAAGTAACCAGCAGATTTGCTTCATGTCCCTAGTGATACCTGCAGAATTTGCATCATGCCCTGATAGTGGCATCAGCTGAAACACAGCTAGTTTTGTGGAATGCAGCACTGGTGGGGCAGCAGAGGAAATCATATAGTTTGCAACTATCTCTATTGGAATTGTGTGTATATATAAATAGACTGTGAGATTGGAGAAGCCGTGAAGAAACTCCATTATCTTGATGGTAGTGATGGTTTCATGAGTGTATATATAATACCAAAATGGATCTAGAAAGAGTGGGGTATACCTCAGTGGTAGACCACTTGCCTAGTATGCAGGAGTCCCTGGGCTTAATCTACTGTACCACCAAAAAAGTTGGGCTTAGTTTGTAATATTGATCTAAGTAAGAAAATCCTGACCTGTGCTGTAACATGGTTGAACCTAAATGAAGCAAGCTAGTTAGTAAATGATAAATGCCATGTGATTCCATTTATATGGAATAACAAGTAATCAAATTCATAGAAATAAAAAGAAAAATAGCTGTTATCAGGAATCAGTTGTAAGGGGAAATGAGTTACCAAATGGGCACTGAATTCCGGAAAACTGTTTAGTAGTTCGAGGTTGTAAACCTTTTTGAGGTTTAGAAATCTTTTCATGCTGTTGACAGTTGTAATCATCCCTAAAATTTGTGCATAGGCCAGGCATATCAGTGCACACTTGTAATCCCAGCATTCTGGGAGGCTGAGGTAGGAGGACTGTAAGAGTGAGCCCAGCCTGGGAAACTTAGTGATTTAGTGAGACCCTGGGTCAACATTTTAAACACAAATTAAGAAAAAGAAGAGCTGAGGAATGTAGTGCAGTACAAAGGCCCTGGGTTCAGTTCTAGGCACTGGGTGGGAAAAAAATAAAAACAACAACCACAAACAATTTATGTGTAAGACTTTGAACAAGACATCAGAGATCCTCTGGAATCCACCTTATGGTATGGATGTACCATTAATTTGTTTAAAGCTAGATACCAACATTGACACGAGGCCTATTTATATTAAGTAGTATAGTGTTTGTGGTCTTAGAATTAGGTTTATTGAAATACAGTTTACACACAAGTTTACCATGTTTATTTAGTTTATTGGATTGTAGTTTTTAGTACCTTTCTAGCTATTTTATACACAGTATAATTGACTGATAGCAATTATATATAACTGTAGGAGCAATTTTGTTTTCAAGATGTTAAACAGTATACAATATAGTGAAAAATTTTGCGTATATTTTATTTATCTATGTATTATGTTGTTGTTTTGAGACAGAGTTTCACTATATAGTTTAGGCTGGTGTTGAACTCACTATGTGTAATCCAGCCTAGCCTCAAATTTGTGATGATCTTCCTGTCTCAGCCTCCCGAGTGCTGGGATTATAGGTGTACACCACCACACCTGGCTTTTTTTTTTTTTTAAATATATGTATCATCTTTAATCCTGGCACTGGGGAGGCTGAGGCAGGAGAGGATCACTATGAGTTGGAAGCCAGCCTGGACTAATAGTGAGTTCAAGGCCAGCCTGAAGGTACAAAGTGAAACCCTATCTCAAAACAAAGTGTGTGTGTCCATTATTTATACAGTGAAGTATTTAATTTTTGTAATGTTGTATCTGGAGTAATAAAAATTAAGGTGGCATAAGCTAACTTGTAGAACCTACTTATTAATTACTGAAAAGATTGCATTTAGGAAGAATTAAGAATAATTATTCAAGGAAGCATGTTTAATCAGCATGTGAGTGTCTGCAGTCCTTTCTCTGCTGCCACCTTCACTATTCCTGCCTCTGGCAGATCCAAGTTTCTACAAAGCTCTGTCTGTGGTCAGTGCGGCTTTTATTCACTGCTAAAACCTAAGTGGTACCTCCCCTATCAGAGGAACCTTCCTGGGTCCATTAATTCCTTAAGATAGGATGAGCTAAAATACCTTATTAAAACTCTTAATTGCATATGAAATAAGACATCTTAGCTATTTAATAATTTATAGTCTTCAGTTATAATTAGGTTTTTTTTTTCATTTTAAGGAATTATATGCTTTATATTTTCTCTTTGGTATTGTGAGAGGTTTCTTTTCCTGTCGATTGATTGATTTTTTTTTTTTTTTTTTTTAAAGATAGGGTCTCACTATGTAGTTGAGGCTGTTCTTGAACTCACAATATAGCCCATGCTGGCCTCCAATTTGCAGCAGTCCTCCTGCCTCAGTCTCCTGAGTGCTGGGATTACAAGCATGTACTACCATGGCCAACGAGGTTTTTTATTCTTTGGCCTCTACATAAAAATGTGTCTATGATTAAGACTCTGTGTATCGCAAGTTGACCTCTGAAGAGGAGAGCACTTGGGAGTATTTTTCCTAATGAGCTATTTCTGGGTTCCCTTCCTCTTTTCAAATACTGTAAAATACTTGGGTTTTTTTTTTGTTTTGTTTTTGTTTTTGTTTTTTTGGCCTGTGTAGGTAGTGAGGACAGACCAGTGAGCAAAATATTGCTTTTCTCATAGATAGTACGTAACAGTGACTTAAACCGATGAATGAAGTTTTTATGCAATATCATTAAATACTCAGAAGAAAAATATAAAACTTAAGCTTTATGATTTAATGGTGGCTATAAATACAATCAGAGATTAATGTGTTTTTATTGGTATAGCCCACTCAAGGGAAATTCACTCAGTCAAAACATAACTATGAAAGACCATTCCATTTACAAGTAGATATTAACCTTATTTGAAAGGGGGGAGAAAAAAGCATGTTCCTAGATAAACCTTGTCAAAGGTTTCAAATGGGAATCTGTAGATAAAAGCATAAAAGATAACATAAGATAAAGGATTATTTAGAAGAAGTTTCTTAAGGTTTAATAGGAAGTTATCATAAAAACTTGTCACGCTTCTTAATAATTAGTTTAGTGTGTTCTGGAACCGGGAAACATTTTCAGAGGGATGACCTTCAAGTTTTGCAAATAAATTAATGAGTTAAGTGATTTGTTACAAATTCATAGAAAACTTTTCAAGAAAATTGTACAGGTCTTGGAAGAAGGGCGGCTGAATTTTGATTTATATTGATAAGACACACCTGGAGTTCATATTACAAATGTATGGTTAATGTTTTAATAGCTTTTCCATTAGAATGATACAGAGTGATAATATGGTTACAGGAAAGACAGTGAAAATCACTTTAGATTTACATTTTCTGTAGATTTTGAAGTGTTTACTACTTTTTATACCTTTTACTATCCACATGCTTATTGCTACTTACTTTAATCTTTAATTCAAGTTTCCAGGTAGTGTCAAGCGGACTTCCATCATTTTGCTGGTCTACCTTGAGGCAGTTCATTGAGATTCACTTAGTAGAGCTGCACTGGGAAGTTGTTTGGAAAGGAGCATCTTACAGATAAAGCCAGTCCCTGAGCACACCCCTTGTCTCATGACTTTGTGTGTCAGGCGGAAGTGAGACTGTGTTTGTGAGTGTCTGAGAGGTGTGCACTTTTGTCTCCTTCAGCCTCAGGAGTCAGTTGGCTGTGACTGTGAACACAGTTACTTCTTAGCCAGAGAAGTGAGAGGACAGTCAGGACTCGGGAACAGGCAGGAGAGGGAAGTCCATCTAGTCTGCTCTTTCTGCTGTCTTTTGTTGAGTCCAAAGTCCCAGTGCTGGTTCCCCTCCCCCCTTTCTTTTCCCTCTTTTCCATTACAATTAGTGATTTGAAAACATTCCTACCCTGGCTAACAACTTGGGAAACTCAAAATTTACAATTTTCTCTCCCCCTCCTGCTAGGTGCTGGATAGTTTACTAGTCCAGTATGGAGTGGTGGAGACCTGTGAGCAAGGTACATGTCTTCTGAATTGCTTTCAAATTTGTAAAAGGAAGGAAATAGAAAGAAAACTAACTACTGTTTTTGTTTTTCTCTTCATTTAGTGAACACTGACTCGGAAACTGCAGTCGTAAATGTCACCTACTCCAGTAAGGACCAAGCTAGACAGTAAGCAATTTGAAACTTTCTATCTGTATATAATAACTAGGGTAATTACAGGAACTTATGTGTTGTGGATTTCTAAATTGTAGAAAGGCCGACAGATAGCAAAAGCAACTTTATTTTGCAAATTTGGACACTGCAGTTATTTCTTTTTAAGCTTGAATGTCTAGTAAGAATATGCATTGGGCCAGGCATGGTGGTGCATGCCTGTAACCTTTGCTAGCCCAAACTATATAGTGAGGCTCTGTCTCAAAAAAATGAAATCAAATATGGGGCTGGGGTATAGTTCAGTAGGAAAGCCCTTGCCTGGCATTCTTGAGGCCCTAGATTATATCCCCAGCGCCCTCACCCCATTACAGAATATACATTGGTTAAAGCTGTGTTATGTTTTCAGTATATCTTTTCATACCATTTTAGAGTGATGTAGTATAAAGCTGAACTATATGTGCAAAATGACTTGGGCCTGGGTATTGTTTCAAAATTATGACTTTGTCTTACTAGTATGATATATTGTTGCAATTTTATCCAATGCTGGTAAGTTCATCCTATGTTAAACCAACAATAGTCCAACATGGTCTTCTGACTCTCTTCATTCTCTAATGATTAGTATTTATCATTTAGAAATAGACAGACATTGGACCAGTATACCTCCTTTTAGATCTATGGAAAAAGTATATTCAGTGGAATTAAATCTTCACAGATCTGCCTCCCCTAGAAAAAGATAATTCTGCAGGTTTTGAATGACCTAAGAAAGAGAAAATGAGTGTCCCCAGGCCTTGACAGCTCCTCTTAGAACATAAATGTGGGGAAATAGCCTTCCAGCTACCTGATGGCACAACAGAGTGTCCGCTGACCGGGGAAGTCTTGACTACCCCCAGATACAGTGTAGGCAGAAACCCACCCTGACCTTTCTTGAGAAGAATGAAAAGAAGGGGCACATTAGCTGACCCTGACTCCTAAAAAGGAAAAGTAAAATAAGTTTCAGCTAGATTACCAAAGGCAGTACCCACTCAAGGAGGGACTAGGAAAGGAAAGATAAGCCTGGAGAGATGGAAGTTTGTATAACACAAATAGAACATTATTTTAAAATTGGTAATTGCCGTCACACTGGTGCTGAGATACAATACCTGACACCACAACAAGGGAGGAGAGGTTTGTTTTGGTTCATGTTTCAGTCGGTAGTTGACTGGCTCTAAGATAGGACAGGATGGTGGAAGAGAGCTGCTCACAGCATGGTGGACAAGAAGTAGAGAGATCAAGGCAGGAGCCAGGAAGGGAGGAGATATACTTTCCAGGTCACATCTGCAGTGTTCTGCTGCTTCTGACCACACTGCATCTCCCAACTACAAGTCAGCCATACTGTCTGTCCCTCCAGTCACCTTCCAGACAGGCTTTGGGGATCACTTTAGATCTAGACCATAACAGTGATACTCATGGCTCATTAATTTAAATGACTTTAAGATCTATGTAGTACACATTTTCCTCCCAGTATTGTTTTCCAGCTGCTTCACCCTCTTTTGTAGTACAATTTTTTTTGTAGTTCCATAGAATGTGATTGTTTGGATATGGGATGAATTAGTTTCCCAAATTTGGATATTTATGTTTCTAGTGTCTTACAATTATGAACAGTACTGTATAACACTCTTCTATTATGTATCACTTTGCATGTAAGCAGATCTATGGGATAAATTCCTAGAGATAGAATTACATTTTTAATTGTTTATCCTTTATAGATTTGAACTAGTTTACATTGTCATAAGCATTGTGAGATTGCTTCTCCATACTTTTCCCAATACAAGATTTTATTAAATATTGCTAGTCTAGTAAGAGAAAAGTGATATCTCACTGTTAATATTTATTTCTCTTACTAAGGCTAAAGGCTTTTATTGAATTTTAAAACTGGTTTTTTTTTTCTTCTGTTTGTATTTTTTATTTATTCTTGTTTTTTTCCTCACTAGTACTAGGTATCAACCCCAGGGGTGCCATCCTAGGGAGTCATCAGCCCTTTTATTATTTGTTTGTTTGTTTGTACCAGGGATCAGACTCACTACCTCGTGCTTGCCAGGGTGGTGCTTATGCCACTGAGCCAAATCCTTGGCCCTTTTTAGATTTTTTGAGATAGAGTTTCACTAAATTGCCCAGTCTGGCCTCAAACTTGTGATCCTCCTGCCTCAGCCTCCTACATAGCTGAAATTACAGGAATGCACCATTGTGTCCAGTCTGTAAAATTTAACAATTTATATGAAGTCTTGAATGGTACCAAATTGTCATATCAGTATTAAGCTAATATTTTATAAATTTTGTTCTTCATCTGTGTCATATAAGATTTCAAAGAAGGAAGGGGCATTAGAAAAATGGAAGTTCTCTGTCTTGTTTTACTCTTTCAAAAGCCTTAGTAAATACTTGGTAGAGCAAGTCCTTGCTCATAGAAAATTGAGACAATAGGACAAACCCAGAGATGCTTGGAGACTGTCAAAAGATTTATCCTAGTTATATGAAAACTTACACTGATCTAGCAAGGTTAAGGAGGAAAAATAACAATTTAACAGTTAAAAGCAAGAACATTTGTTGGAGACACAACCGATACAGTTTTGAGAAGCATCAAAAGAACTTCAGTAGAAGACAAGGTAGTTAACATTTAGTCCCCCCTCTATAATAAATTTCAAAGCATGAAGAATTGCTGAACAGGAAGGGTAGACTTGTTAGTCAAGGTAGAATCGCCATTGAATGTAACCCTAACATGACAGCAAGCTGAATGCAATGATGTTATTGTTCTAAAAATTACGTATAATGATAGAGGTTGGTAGAGTCTTCCTGATTCCAAGGAGGGTTGTTAGGAATTGTGATTTAGATAATGTAAACAATGTAAACAATGTAATGTAAACAGGCATTTCATTAGTTCTTGTTCTAATATATATACATCAGTTATGTTTATTAAGCACTAACGATTGCATGCAAATCGCCAATGAGTAAAGGCAGTTTTATCCTCAAATCAGGCTTCTCAGTGGTGAAAGGAAAGTGCTGTATTTGAGGAAGAAGCACCTGAACACAGTTCCTGTCTAAGTCAAGTTGACCTATAAGATTGTGGCTCCAAGACTTTCAAAGATCAAAGAGAATTAGAAAACAGTTGAATATTTAAAGAAAGTTAGTAGGTCTAAAGAACAGAAAACTCAATTTTGTGAGACTGTCATGAAAATTAAAGCCCCCCCTCCCCAAGGGCTATGGAATGTGCTTTCCTTCTGTGAGGATAATACACTTTGAGAAGCACAGGAAAGTAGTAGAGTGTGGACCCTACAGGCAGGCAGTGTTGACACTATAACCTTGACCTCTAGGCTTCAGTTTTCTCAGCTACAACATAAGGATTAAAAGCAACAAATACATTCTTCTACATATAGCAAGTAGACATCGAGTCAGTAGTAACTGTTATTAAACCCACTTGTCCTGGGCTGCTTCTGGAGCAGCCTGTTGTGGCTTGAGCTGGGAAGGCTGGTACCTCCACGACCTGTGCCCCAAAGCTGGCTTCATGACTACTTTTCTGCCTAAATCAACAAAGGTGTCCAAATTGCTTCCCACCCTTTCCCGGCAGCCACCAACTCTCAGATCTTCAGGTCATGAGGGCCATGTTGATGCTCTTAGTGGAGCTGTTTTCTTGGTGTCTGTGGGACTGGGATGGGCCCCATGAGGAGTGAGTAGAGCTTGGAGGTTTGGAGGATACGTTGCAGAGTGCAGTTGCCTGGGCTGGACTCGGCCCCCACTTTGCTAGCTGTGATTTTGGTCAGGTTAATTTGTCATGGTTCATCTCCCTCTCTCAAATGGTCTGTAGCCATTAGTGCATAAGGCTGTGGAGAGGAGCTAGGATAATGTTTACAAAACTCTTAGCATAATGCCTGAGTGTTGGGAGCACAGAAGTTAGCAGCCCTTCCGTGTTTTTTTTTTTTTTTTTTTTTTTTGGTATCAGGGATTGAACTCAAGACCTTGCGCTTGCCAGGCAGGTGCTTATGCCACTAGCTAAATCCCCGTCCCAACCCTTCGGCATTTTTGTGAGATGTTTCATTGCTGCTGGGAGTCCCTGCTCTCCAGTATGCACCACTGGCCCCTGACCCTGGGGAGCTAAGGACCACACACTGAAGTGTTTGCAGCTGATTCCTTTTGTTACTTAATGCTCTATGATGTCCACTTTTAAGAGGACTCCTCAGATATGGCTGTGGCTCTAAGTCAGGCTTTAACATGGAAATTTCTGCCACCTTGTGGCTGAGAAAAAAAAAAAGTTCATAGCACCCATATTATCAGAGGTACAAGTATTGGTCTTATACTTATCTTGAATTATTAAATGATTAAAGTAATGAAATTAATAAAAAAAGTTTAAAGATAATTAAAAAGAGAACTGGGAGTTTAGTGGATGAGCTCAAGGCAAAAGGGGCCTGAGTCTCTGGCTTGTCCGTTTCCCTCCATCTGTCTTCCAGGCCGCTGAGGTAGAGCTGTCAAGCACAGGCGGTGCTCACGGGAGGATGTGTCACCTATATCACAGAAATAACCTTGCGTGTGTAGGTGTTTTGTTCTTGCACTTTGTACTCGTTAGGTTTCTTATTTCTGATGTTTGTTTTTGTTAAAGAAAACATGTTGGTGGGTGTGGTTAGAGGGGTTTGAAGGGACTTGGCTAATGGATACAGGGAGGAAATACCCATTTAAACTTCAAAAAAATGTGCAAATAGGTTTATTATGGAAAGAGATAAAGCAGTGAGATAAAGTAATTTCTAGACATTTAAAGATATATGCTGTTAAATTTGCCATAGTTTCATAGACTTTGTCCCGTGCAGCATAACTTTCAAAAGGTCATTCTGTAAAATATGGTGGGGGCACCAAAAAAAAAAAAAAAAAAACCCTTTAAATTTATTTAGTTTTTGAGGCAGAGTCCAGGTTGGTCTTGAACTTGTTGTATAGTCCTTTTTTTTGTTTTGAACTTTGTTTTTTGTTTGCTTTGCTTTTAGAACCAGTTTAATCTGATACTGAGATTTAGCCAAATTCTAGAACAATAAAAGCATTTCTTACAGAACTAGAGAACAGAATCCTAAAAAGTGGGCCAGGGATTTAGCTCAATGGCATAAGCACCTGCCTTGCAAGCATGCGGTCCCCAGGATCAAAAAATTTAAAAAATCATAAAATTCATGTGGAACCAGAATAGTAAAAACAACCGTGGGCAACAAGAGCCAAGCAAGAGGCCCCACAATCCCACATTGGAAGTTACGTTAGAAAGCTATTGTGACAGAGCAAGCATGGTCCTGGCACCAGACAGGCACCCGTGGGTCAGTGGATCAGAGCAGAGGAAGCAGGAATAACCCCAGGCACATTCAGCTATCATCTTTGGCAAAGGCTGAAAAACTCAAACCAGAGGAAAGTCAGCCTCTTCAACAAACGGTGCCGAGAAAACTGGCTGTCCAGGTGCAGGAGACTGAGTCTAGGGCTATGTTTCTCACCATGTACTAACCTAAAAATGAATCAAAGATCTACATATCAAAACAAACAGCGTGCTAGGAGATGTGTAAAACTCTTGATAGCACAGGTTTAGGCATGGCTTTCTGAACAGAACACCAGTTGCACAAGAAATGATGTTGAATCAAATGGGATCATACAAAATTTAAGTTTTGTACAGTAAAGGAAATAACCAACAGAATGAAGGGACAACATATATAATAGGAAAAAAATTTACCACCTATTCCTTATAGCACTAATTAATAGCTAGAATACATAAAGAACTCAAAAATAATTATTACCCCCCCCATCAGAGACCCAGTCAAAAAATGGGCAGCAGAAATGAACAGACAATTCTCAGAGGAAATACAGATGATCAATAATTATATGAAAAAATGCTCAACATCTCTGGCCATTAGAGAAATGCAGATTAAAAACAACACTGAAATTCCATCTTCAGAAAAATGGCTATTATCAAGAAGTCAAATAATAACAAATGCTTGTGAGGCTGTGGTGGGAAAGGAACCCTTCTATGTGGCTGATGGGAATATAAATTAGTACAACCACAGTGGAAATCAGTATGGAGATTCCTCAGAAAGCTAAAGCTAGAAATTTCATTTGACCCACCTATTCCCCTTCTAGGTATCTCCTTGAAAGAGAGAAAGACAACATATTACAGTGATGTATGAGTACCCACATGTATAACATCACAATTCATAATAGCTAAATCTTGGAAGAGACCTGTATGTATATCAGCAGATCAGTGGACAAAGAAAATGTAGAATTTATATACAACGGAGTACTACTCTGCCATAAAGAAGGATAAACTTGAGGTGTGTAGGAAAATGGATACACCTTGAGACCATGTTAGGTGAAATAAGTCAGACACATAAGCTTAACTATTGCCTAGTTTTTTTGAATAAGAAACCTAAAATATAAATAAAGAGCAAGAAAAAGATAATGGGAAATACATAGGGAGATGGATCTTTTGCAGAAGGGAAGAGGAATAAGAGATAAGAGGGGAAAGAAGGGGAAGGGGATAAAAGAAATTAAGATGTGTTAGGTACATGCACCAGCTCCCCACGAGGAATGTAATCATATATGCAAAGACATACTGGTAAAAAACAAAAACTGAGACAAAGCACTAGTTTAATTATGAAGCTCTTTGTGTATAACTCATTGGGCCACATCTGTAATTCAGTCCTTAATTTATATCCCTGTAATGTGTTGCCAGGGTTTTTTTTTTTTTTTTTTTAAACCAGGGATCGAAATTGCTAGGCTTTTGATCATTACGATGATCTATTAACTGCTTACTCTTTGTGTGTCTTAGTGTGTTTTCTGCAACTGTCATTGAATACCACAGACAGTTTCGCAAACATAAAGGTGTACTTGGCCCCACAGTTTTGAAGACTGCGAAGTTCAAGCTCAGGTAGCGGCCTCTGGTGTGGTCCTCCTCGCTTGTGGGGCCTCTGCCGAGCTCTTAGGTGGAACAGTGCCTCATATGGCAAGGCAGCCTGTCCTGTCTCAGGCTTCTCCTCCTCCTCCTCCTCCTCCTCCTCCTCCTCCTCCT
>PVJX010010089.1:0-58430 GCA_004027295.1 Dolichotis patagonum
TGAAGTCCAGCAAAACTATCACTTTTTGTTCAAAGTGATCTTAGCTTGCTTTGCCTTGTTTAAGTTCAACACCCATTAAGGTATGGACAGCTGTTTTGAGGAGAATGAGAGACACTAAGACAGCCATTCTTGGCTTCCCTAATGTCTGGTCTTGAAGACCTGCAATGCCCTCCTCGTCCTGCTCAGATCAATTCCATACAAGGTTGTTTCATGTGAATTCCCTGTATGTGACAATATGGACAACTATTTGGAAGAAAACAAGAGTCGATATGATAGAGAGTAAATATCTCTGATTGTCTAGTTTTGAAATTTTTGTCTCTTACGTTGCTTTCTTGTGATCCGCTTTGCTCTGTTTTGTTGTGTTTGATTTTACCCTTTTGATATAATTGCATGCATATTTGAGTGGGTAAGATGGATGACCATATTGCTGTTTTTGTCAGATGGTGGAGCAGAGCTGTTAACAGTCTCACTGTTTGAATGTCTACTTTATGTTTTAACTTTGTAATTTGAACAACTATTTCCAAGAAGTCAGTATGTAATTTGTCAAGTAATAATTTCTTAGGTTTTTTTTTGTTGTTGTTGTTTTCCTTTTTTCTTTGGAATACTGTATTGTCGCTACCCTTTATTCTGTTTTGTTTTGTTTTGTTTTTCTCTCTTTAAATAAAATTATTTAAAAAAAATTGGAACCCCAAATCCATTAAATTGTGAAAGGATAATTGAAATGTGGTAGAGTGGAGTATCATTCAGCCATCAAAAATGAAGTACTAATCAAGCATGGTGGTGCATGGCTGTAATCCCAGAATTTGGGAGGCTGAGGCAGAAAGATCACTGAACATTCAAGGCCAGCCTGAACTATATAGTGAGACATTGTCACTTGTCTTGAAAAAAACCAAAAAACAAGTGTAATAACATGAGCCTAAATGAAATTGACTATTCAAGACTATTTTTTTCAAATCCATTTTATTTCAAGACTATTTTTTAAAATAATGATTAGTTTGGAAAAGTAAAAATGAGCTTGAAAATCAGTAAATATTTAAGATGAGTTCAGGGAGCAGAAATAAAATGGAAGCAGTCCTTTTCTTTTGAAGGAAAGTAGATAATTTTTTTTGTCTTTTTGAGACAGGATCTCACTATGCAGTTCATGTAGATCCCGAGCTCACTTTGTAGCCCAGGCTGGTCTTGAACTTGCAGCAATCCTCCTGCCTCAGCCTCCTGAGTGCTGGGATTACAGGTGTGTGCCACCATGCCTGGCTTATACTGATAATTTTAGAATTTTAAGTACTCATTAAAATGTTTAGTGTAGCTCTTCCTTTCCTTCCCTTCCTGAACAATTGAGTTTCCACTCTGCCAGGTGTACTATAGAAAGCTAAATTAGATAGAAATATAATAGGCAGTCAGACAAGGCTGGGCCCTCCAGGGAGTCAATGCAAAAGATGATTTATCATAAGTGTTGCTAGAGATGCATATGAAAATTAAAATCACAGTGACTAATTTTACATACTTTCCTAAGAGATGAAGGAGGCTCTGGATTATTGTATCACCCTTTTGAGATTTCCCATTATCTCATTAGTATTGGGCCATTCTCTCCCACCTACTGAGACTAAAACCAAGAACACTAAGACTGAAACCACTAAAACGGTTAAGAGTGCAGATTAAGATTATAGGCCGGGTATGTTCTCTCACACCTGTAATTCTAGCATTTGGGAGGCTGAAGTAAAAGGATTGCTGCAAGTTTGAGGTCAGCCTCGGCTACAAAGTGAGTTTAAGGCCAGCTTAAACTGCATAGTTAACCTGTCTCAAAAAGACAAAAAAAAAAAAAAAAAGACTATAGATTGACCAAGGCTAATGATGTTTCCCATATACCCTTGCTACTATTAGGTCAGTATTACCTAAATGACTGTACTTGCAATCTTCTTAGTTGGTCATAATTTTGACCCACATTGTACCTGCCTCATGATTTTGCTCTATAAAACTACCTTTGAAGTGTGGGCTCAGCAACCCATTTGGGACACCTCCTGTCTCTCAGGAGCTATCCTATTCCCCATTCCTTTTCTTCAATGAATTTTCATATTGTTAACCTCTTTTGTTCCTTAGAATTCATTCTTTGACTTCAGGGGACTTAAACTTGGTATATTTGACATCTAGCATTTCTCTATGATCAGGTAGAACAGAGCAGGGTTTCTGCAATCAAGAGAACTGTGGCCCGGGGCAGGGGGTTTCTCCTATTCATGGGCATCTTCAATGTCTAGAACCTGTTCAGTGAATCTCACAATGAATGGGTATTCTCACTTCCTTCTGGACCCTGATCATGTGTCATTTCTAGGGAGACAAATACCTGACACTCTCCCCATCTCCCTTAACTTGCTTCATTTGTTCTTTATATTACTGATCACCACCAAACCTATATATTTGTTAATTCTCTGTATTCCCTACTAGAATGTAGCTCCATGGGAAGGACTTGGCCGTTTTGAGGATTCCTGTGTACTCAAATCTAGAACAGTGCCCAGCATGTAGAAGCTACTCAACAAACATTTCCTGAATGAATGAATCATTTTTATGCATCTGTTTCCTGAGTTTTTTGGAAAAAGAAGGACAGCCACTCGATGACTAATTCTATTTGTTGGTATTTATTATGCAACAGCATTTTAAACTATCATCTCTGGATGATGAACTTTCTAGTTTTACAATTGCAGAAAAAAATTACTAACATTTTTAACAGTTCATATACTGCTTGAGCAACATTGTGACAACATATGTATAACTAAGGTGAAACAAATACTTGAATTGGGATGGGGAAATTGGGTCAAGAGCTTAAGACAGGAGTGTAGGTCAGTGACACAGTGCTTGCCTAGCATGTGTAAGGCCATGGGTTTAAGCCCCAGCACTGCAGAGCAAAACAAAAACAGTAAGACTGGTATGGTGGCACGTGCCTGTAATCCCAGCACTCAGGAGGTTGAGGCAGGAGGATCACTAAATTTGAGGCTAGCTCAGGGTATATAATGAGTTCAAGCCCTGAAATACATAGTGAGACCTTGTCTCAAAACAACAACAAAAAATCACCTGTGTGAACGCTGGCAGTGTAGCCTGATGGTAGAGTGCTTGCCTAACATGAACTACATGAAGCCCTGACTCCATCTCTAGCACTGTAAAAACAAAACAAAGCAAAACAAAAAACTATACAGACCATTTAAATACAAATGAGGCAAGAAGAAAGGGACTGGGCGTAGGTTTACAATCTTAAATATCAACATTATTTTTCACAGGCCAGGGTCCTTTTGTTTATTAATCACAACAGGCACAGTGCCTGGAGCCTATAGACTTGTAAAGATTCTCAGAAATATTTGAGATCTAGAAAACAAAGTGTAGTAACTTCAAAAGCTTTATTTTATTGTTTTTAAAACACAGCCTCACTTTAATTTAGGCTGGCCTTGGACTCACTATGTAGCCCAGGCTAGCCTTGAACTCATGGCAGCCTTCCTGCCTTAGGGTCTTGGAGTGCTGGGATTACCAGCATGTGCTACCACCCCTGGCTGGTACATTTTAGCATGATGGAGATGTTCCATTATAGGCGTGACTAAGGCCTGTGAAAGTTTTAAAGCGAGAATGCACAGATTATATGCAGTTTTATACTTTGCCAAGTTTCAGATGTTCTATTATGAACATACACAACTGTCCCTTGATATTCACAGGAAATTGGTTCCTGGATTCCCCTACAACAAAATCTGTCCATGTTCAAGTACCTTATATGAAATGTCATAGTATTTGCATGTAACTTTTGAGCATTCTTCTGAATACTGTGTCATCTTTAGACGACTTATGATATTCTCTAGATCTCACCATAGATTTCATTCATTCATTCATTCACTCACTCATTCATAACTAGAGATTGAACCCATGGCCTGACACATACTGGGTTAGTGCCCTATCACTGAGTGACATCCCTAGTCCCTTATCATTGTTTACTTGAGGACCTTATAAATACAATGTAAATGCTATGTAAATGGTTGTTAAACTGTATTGTTTAGAGAATAATGAAAAAAGGACCATAAATATACAGACACAATTTTCCAGGTATTTTTAATCTTCAGTTCATTGAATCTATGAATTTGGAACCCAAGGATTTGGAGGATTATTGGTATTATAAAAGAGAAGAAAATTCAGTAACTGCTTTGGGAAAGTATGTTCATGAGGAAACTTAGGAAAATCCCAGTTTTCTCATTTCAGTGAAGGTCTCTCAGTGGAGAGAACTCTACTTAGGTAATAAGGATCAAAACAGAACATTGCAAATGTGAATTTAAGAGTTTTAGTTGGGCATGATGTAACATATGTGTAACATCAGTTCTCTGGGAGGCTAAGGCAGAAAGATCACAAGTTTTAGGCCAGCCTGGGCAATTTAGCAGTTTAGTGAGAACCTGCCTCAACATTAAAAGTAAAAAGGGCTGGGAATGTAACTCAGTGTGAAGGCCCAGGGTTCATTCCCCATTGCCAAAATAAAAGAGCATTTCCTCATTGTGTTCTCTGAGTTATGTCTGTGTAGCCATTTAGGATAAGTCTGTGTATGGACCTCTAAACTCTCTCCATGTGTGAAACCTTCCAAGTATTGAATGTTAAGGTCTAGAAGAAGCCTTTCCCCTTCTGTCATCTTTTTTTCTTTTGTTTTATTTTGTTTTGTCTTTTCAAGGCAGGGTTTCACTATGTAGTTCAGGCTGGCCTTGAACTCACTTTGTAGCCCAGGCCTACCTTGAAGTCACAGTGATTCTCCTGCCTCAGCCTCCCAAGTGCTAGGATTGACCTGTCACAGCAGGCTCTGAATGCAGGGAGCCCGGTGCAGCTGGGCATGGGCCAGGGCTGAAGTGAGCTCTGCTGCTTGGTAGATGTTGGAGGAGCACTTGGAGGTGGCGGACATCCTGCCATTCTGGGAGGTAGAAGGGAGGTGAAAGCTGTGGGAGGTGATGGGTCTCCTGCTTTTTTGTGCTGTTTTCATTCATAATTGCAGTGCCTACCCATTATTTACACACATGTGTGCACATAGGCACATCCTCCCTCCTCCAAGCAGGCTGGCACTTCTCCCCCAGACATTTCTGCTGCCAGCTGGCTGCCTTTGTGCCTCTGCTCCAGGCTGCCTAGTGGAGGGCAGGAGATTGTCCTTGCCTCTTGTCCCAGCCAAAAAGGACAGAGGCTGCGGTTGGGAAAGGGACAAAGAGGGGAAGAGGGCATTCCCATGCTTCCTATCCTTTTCCTGACTCTCCCCTTTACTATAATTAGGACTGGAGAGAAAGTTTGGCCATTTTTACTTGGCAACCTCAATGAAGATGGCCTCAGTGATCTTTCTTAAACCCTGTTCCCAGCAACCCCCCGCCTGCCAGGTCCTAAAAGGCTGGCAAAACTGCTTGGCGTCTCTCCTACATTTGGTTCTTCTGTGTGTTGGTGTATCAGTTGTTGATGTCATTCAGTGTTTATGCTTCTCAATAGATAAGCATGCCGTTTTTGTTGTTGTCAGGTCATCTTTTTATTTTATTTATTCACTTATTTAGTTTGTCTTTTTGAGACAGTTTCACTCTGCAGTTCAGGCTGGCCTTGAACTCGCAGTAATTCTCCTGCCTCAGCCTCCCAAGTGCTGGGGTTATAGGTGTGACCACCACACTCAGCTCATTTTTTTTTATTGAGATTTCTTTTCTTTTCTTTTCTTTTCTTTTCTTTTCTTTTCTTTTCTTTTCTTTTCTTTTCTTTCCTTTCCTTTCCTTTCCTTTCCTTTCCTTTCCTTTTTTTATACAGGGGCTCACTGTGCAGCTCTGGCTGGCCTTGAACTCACTGTGTAGCCCAAACTGGCCTCAAAGTCACAGTAGTTCTCCTGACTCAGTTTCCCATGTGCAGGTGTTACAGGCATGCACCACCACACTGGCATCACTGAGATATTTTGTATGCTTGTTGGCTAGATGGGCACTCCACTGCACCATTGTTGATGCTGTTTGTGATGTCATGAGGGTACTGGCCCTTGACATTGCAGCCCACCGACTGGGCAGTCCTTAGGGTCTCTTTAATAGTTCCAGAAAGATCTTTGGCTAAAGAATGGTGCCACATCTGTCAGGCAATGTTGACAATTTCATCTAAAGTGATATTTCCACTGTACTTAATCATGAAATAGAAAAAACAGTCAAGATTTTATCACAATCGAAGGCCAGAAGGTGGTTCTCCACCTGCTTTTGCACTATTCCTATGCTTTTAGTGCAGAGGCCTCACATGAGGAACAACTCTATTTCCTTAGCTGGGGTCATGATCAGTTTGCCAGATAAGAGTGCTCTTAAAAACTGTTACAAATCTGGGTATGGTAGCACATGACTGTAATCCCAGCATTTGGGAGACTGAGGCAGGAGGATTGCTGTGAATTGGTGGCCAGCCTAGACTGCTAGCAAGTTCAAGGGCAGCCTGGGCCACAGAATGAGACCTTTTCTCAAAATAAATAAATAAACAAAATTGTTACAAGGTTTACAAAGTATGATGGGTATAGTTGTACACTCTGGGAGACTGAAGCAGTAGGATCACAAGTCTGAGTCCAGCCTGGGCAATTTAGCAAGATCCTCTCTCAAAAATAAATAAAATAAAATAAAATAAAATAAAATAAAATAAAATAAAATAAAATAAAATAAAATAAAGTAAAGTAAAATAAAATAAAATAAAATAAAATAAAATAAAATAAAATAAAATAAAAAATAAAAATAAAATATAGCCAGGCATGATGGCGCACGCTTGTAATCCCAATACTTGGGAGGATGAGGCAGGAGGATTGTTGTGAGTTTGAGACCAGCCTGGGCTACAAAGTGGGTTCAAAGCCAGCTTGAATTGCATAGTGAGGCCCTGTCTCAATAAATAAATAAATAAATAAATAAATAAATAAATAACACATAGACAAGCTTTGCGTCAGCACGCAGCCATGTTGGTAAAGGGAATGGGGGCCGCCATTTAAATAAAGGGTTTCACTGTCACTGAATTGCCCAGACTGGTCTCAAGTGAAAAGAAGTCTGATTCCTTGAGAAATCATGCCACAAGGAAATTCTGGGTGGCCAAAGGAAAGACCATGTAGAGAAAGAGCACTGCCTACTCAGCCTTTACCTGTTGGCGCGTTTCCAGCCAAGGGCATAGGCAAGGGCTCCACTGTTGAACAACACCTCTAGTCTCTGGAGTCCCCATTTTTAGGGCATTCCAATGCTGCCTGTTGTCTTTGCTGTGAAAGGTGGGGGAAATGGGAGTGTGACATATAGTCATGGGATGTGTATAGCCCAAGGAGTTCTGAGTGTATACATTGTATTTTTTAAATTATTCTGTTTTGTTTTGTTTCTCCAATCAGCTTTTATTGGTACATTTGACATTTTAGATATACATAATGATCATATTCATCATAGAATTGTTTTCTTTTTTGAGATAGGGTCTTACTATGTAGTGCAGGCTGGCCTTGAACTCATGGTGATCTCCTTGCCTCAATCTGCCAAGTGCTGGGATTACAAACCATGCCTGGCTGTGTGTATAAATTAGCACAGCAGCTGTGAGATATTGATGGTGTTGTTGTGTGTCTCCTAGTACCCCAAAGTGCTTGGGTCAGGGCGTGTGGCTTTCACAGTCTCCTGATAAAAGTCTTTGAGTTGGGAAGCAGGTGATTGTTGGTGGTTTTGCTAGCTGAGACTGGGTGAGGCCTCCTCACTGCAGGGAGTTCAGGTTCTTTGGTTGAGTTAGTGAATCACCCAGGACACAACAGCTTATGCCTGACACCTGTACTTTTTCTAAGCCAGAAAAGGAGGTACATTCTTACCCTCTTCACTCCCAAAGGCCATACCTTGCCACAAAGGGGTTGCACTGTGAAAAGGTACCCTTGTCTTTTGAGAATGAGGCTCCTAGGGGAAAGGCAAAAATTCAGGTCATTCCAGCCTTGGAAGACAGGTCAAGGGCTGATAGCCAAATGCAGTAACCAAATTCTGTAATGGTTACTCATGTAGTCACTTACCCAACAGACCCAAGAACAAGACTCCTTTTTTTCCAAATTCATTTTAAGAAAAACACTTTAGAACAAAGTTTAAAAAATGTTTTTTGCACTAGGGATTAAACTCAGGCCTTTACACTGAGTGCCATCACCAACCTATTTTTAAAGTTTTAAAAATTTGTTTTGGAGAGAGGCTGAGGATTTAGCTCAGCAGCATAAGTGCTTGCCTGGCAAGCGTGAGGTTGTGAGTTTGATCCTTGGTACAACAAAAAAAAATTATTTTGGGGAACAGGATCTCAATATGTTACTAAGTTGCCCAGGCTGTGCCTGAAATTGTGAACTTCTTGCCCCATCCTCCCAGAATGCTAGGATTACAGGTATGAAAAGACATTTTTATGTGTCAGACAGGACTGAGAAGCTGTGGCTGTTGTCAAAACCCAGGTGTCAACTTCCCCTCTTCTGAGCATTGGCCACCTTGTCCCCTTCCTCCTGTCTATAAGAGCTGGCTCTGCCCTGGGGAACACACTGTTTTCCCACCTCTCCCTCCAGCTTTCTCCCAGGCATGCTGTCCACTGTCCATGCAGAGTGGACTTTCCTGTCCCCAAGGGCAGGCTCCCCTCCAACCCTTTCCCAGGAAAGCTACCTTCCTGCTCCCAAAGCAGGGAGCTTGCCTTGTGTACTTCCTGATTTTTTTGCCTATTTGGGAACATCTGATCATCGCAGCAGGCCTTGTAGCCCTCGTCACTTTTCTCTTCACCTGGACAAATACCTGACACTGGCAGCTAAAAGGTGGAGAGGCTTATTTGGCTCAAGTTTCAGTTCATAGTTGGCTGGCTCCATTTATGAACCTGTTATGAAGTGGGAGTAGAGTAAAAGTAAGCCAAAGTCAAGCTAGGAGATCTAATATACTTTGCTCTTACCTAGAGCATCAGCAGTCCCCTGAACTTTCGTTATTTTCACTTTTTTGTTTTTTGAGACAGGGTTTCACTATGTAGTTTATGCTGGCCTTGAACTCATTAGGTAGCTCAGGCTGGTTTGGAACTCACAGTGATTCTCCTGCCTCAACCTCCCAAGGGCTGGGATCACAGGCCTGCTCCACTGTACCTGGCTATTACTTTATTTTCTACCTGTCTTAGGACAATGAAAGCAGGAATATCCATAGGGTACTGTATAGAATTAAATATAGAGAAGGGATGATTCCTTTAGCTCTACTGTTTTTTTAAAAAATTTTATTTAGAAAGAAAAAAACCCAAACAAAACAGAAAAAAGGGTAGCAACAATACAGAATTCCAAAGGAAAAAAAGAAAAGAACAACAACAACAACAAAAAACCATTAAGAAATCACTAGTTGATAAGTTACATACTATCATCTTGGAAATAGTTGTTCAAGTTACAAGCTCTACTGTTTTTAACTGTACCAGTTTCTCAAATAGTTAAATACAGCCAAGTGTGATGGCTCATGGCTATAATCCCCGCTCTTGAGAGGCTGAGGCAGGAGGATCACTGTGAGTTCAAGACCAGCCTTGGCTACTTAATGAACTCAAGACCAGCCTGCACTACAGAGCCAGGCCCTGTATGAAAAAAAAAAAAGTTAAATACTGAGCTAGTACATAAGTTGATATATGGTCTACAAATATTTTAACCTATTCCATGAGTGTTCCTGTTTTTTTCTTTTTTTTTTATTTTAAAAGGGAGTAAAATTAAACACAACAAAACAGAACAGAATGGGACATAAGAAAGCATACATTTCAAAGCTAGACAACCAGAGACCTTCAATATCCGTCATATTGTCTCTTGTTTTCTTCCAAATGCTTATCTTTGCATATGGGGAGCTCATACTAAATAACATAGCCAATCTTTTCACAAGATGTGTAGTTCACTGGCTCCCACTTGCTAAGCAGGGGGGAAGGGAGGGAGGACACGGGATGGGGGACAGTACTACATGAGATGTCTGATTCTCAGCCCACATGCTGGCAGGATCACAGCCGCCCCCCAGAGAGGGGAGGAGTTCCTTGTTTTCCCAGCACCCCGAGTCAATCCCATGGTGCAGGTCCCGACGCACCAGGGTCTCTCTCCTTCGGGTCACCTAAAGTCTGCCAGAGTGTTCCTGTTTTTAAATGCATGTTTGGTTAAAATATAATTTTACTTTTCTAGTTACTTACTCTCAGACATTTACAAATGTCCTTTCTTTGTCAGATAGCTTACAATGATAATAGAATGTGAGGAATGCATGTCATACATTGGTCTAGACAATCTTCATCTGCTACCTGTTAGAATACCGCCTTTCTCTATTCAGTGATAGTGAACCTTTTAGAGCTTTTAGTGATAATAAACACCTGGCTGTGGCACATGTGCCATAAGTTCGCCATCACTGCTCTATCCTATTTTCTTATAGTGCTCTAAGTGGATGGACCTTAGTCCTAGTCTTTCCAGGCTTCATGTCTCTTAATTTTTCCTTTGTAATTTCATATTTTTTGCTATATTTCGTATAGTTTTTTAGACCTTGAGCATTTTTTCCTAATTGTTTCTTTAAATTTTTATTTTTATTTATTTTTTTGAAGCACAGTTTTGCTCTGTAGTTCAGATTGGCCTTAAACTTGAGGCGATCCTCCTGCCTCTACTTCCTGAGCACTTGGATTACAGGTGTGTGTCACCACACCTGCTCCATGTTTTTATTTGCTTGTGGGTTTTTTATTTTGTATTTGACCTTTAGTCAGTCAGGTGTTCTGTGTGGGACCCTACATGGCCTCACGCAAGACACTGCATACAAAGCATCTTTATAGAAACACTGATTTCCTAGTTTTGCTAGTGTTGCATCTTGTCTTTTCTCAGAGCTTGCACAGTGTACTCAAATGCACCAGAAGCTGAGGACTGCACATTCTCCATGGAAAAATTTTTTCTAGCCCATCACCCGAGGGAGGACAGGCACTTCCCATCCCCCTCCTTTTTGCTGATGGTGAGATTTCTCTGGCTCTATCCTTCCTTGGCAGGAGGGCCTCAGTTTCCAAATGCTTCAGTTATCAAGAATATGCCTCAGTTTCCAAATGCTTCAGTTATCAAGAATATGCCAACGAGCCAGGCAGCCACAGCTTCAGAGGTTTGGGGCTTCTCCTTGTCCTTTTGCCTTATTTGTTTGTCTGTTATTTCTGTAGAATTCCCTTCATTTGCTTTTTCTTTTTGAGACAGGGTTTCTTTTTCTAGTTCAGGCTGGCCTTGAACTTACTATGTGACCCAGATGATCTCCTGCCTCAGCCTCCCAAGTGCTGGGATTACAGTGTGTGCCACCATGCCCAGATTTTGCTATACATTTAAAGGAATGTTTGGCATGGGTTTGGTGTTTTGTATCAGAGAGGTTATCTTATTTAGTTCCATATTACCTGCTCATAAAGAGTGTGAGTGGGGTAGGGGGCAAATAAGCAAGTAATTTCCAGTATTCACAATCCCCAGAGGCCTTTCTGAGTTTAAGAGCTTCAGAAGATAACAATCCAATAGTTGAATTCCTGTGCTGTTAGATACATGTTGTGTAATTCTCTGGGTAATTTAGATCCAGAACCTATCCACAATGTATAATCCTTAAGAGGGTTTGAATGTGGAAGTCAGTGCTAAATTTTTTTTTTCTTGTTCTAGGTATTAAACCCGGAGCCTTCACAGGGAGCGGCATCCCCAGCACTCTCCTCCCCACCTTTTAAAATTGTTATTTCTTGATAGTGTCTCACTAAGTCAATAAATTGCTCTAGTTGGGTTTAAATTTACAATCCTACTGTCTCAGTTTCCTAGTGCAGGGATGATAGGCTTATGCCATCACACCTGGTGATCCTAATCTTTTTTTTTTTTTTTGGTACCGGGGATTGAACTCACAACCTCACGCTTGCCAGGCAGGCGCTTAAGCCACTGAGCTAAATCCCCGGCCCCTGGTGATCCTAATCTTGCAAGTGGTCAGGAAGAGAGTTATTAGAGACCTGGAATCAGTTGTGCTCTACTTAATTGCCCTGCATGGGGAAGTCCTGTGGAACATGGAGCTGCGAGCAGTAAGTGCTCAATAAACATTTTCTGAGTGAATGTTGACTGCATAATGAGTCACTGAGTCACAAGACAATTCTTTGATTTTCTGGAGTAAGTGTCCCTCTATGCTGATGTGACCAGTCTCCAGCCTGGTATTGAAGACATTAAGAAAAACACTGATACAGAGAAATGAGGGGAGGTGAGTTTACTGGGGAAATGTGTGCAGAGAGGCATTTCAGAGTCCTCAAAGCAAACTTCCGTATAGGAAGGGTGGGCTTGGATTGAATGGTGAATGGAGGGACTGCTAATTCAGGAGGGACAATTGTACCCAAGACCTGTAGGGCACTTAGCACATATCAGTACTGTTCTAGATTCTCTCCCTATGTCTTTCCTCCCTCCCTTGCTCCTTCCTTCTCTTCTCCCTACCCCTGCCACTGGTAACTGAACTGGGGCTTCCCACCAAGGTATATTTCCAACCTTTTTAAAAAAAGTTTTAACTTGAGGCCGGATCTCAGTAGATTTCCCAGGCTGGGCTCGACCTTGCAGTCCTCCGTCCTCAGCTCCCAGAATGTTAGGATTATAGGTGTGTGTATCAACTGAAACTGGCTTTACACTTTTTAAATTTTTTTTCATCCTGGAGATTGAACTGAGGGATTTTACAATGAGCTACGTCCCCAGCTCCATATCTTCCTTGTAAAATTTTGAGTCGAGTTCTTGTTAAGTTGCTAAATTGCAAATAAACAAGAGTTCAAGGCCAGCCTGGACTGGACAGTGAGACTGTCTCAAAGAAACAAACAAACAACAACACCAACAACAACCTTATACTACAGAAAAAGAAACAGAAAATTGAATTCCTGTGCTAAGTTACTGTGCCCCACAGGGCAGCCGGACCTTGTTCCCCATACAGAGCTGCGTGTTGCCTCACAGAACATGGTGTCACGTGAGAGTTCTGCTGCTCTCAGGACTTGACATGACCCCTCTTTCCCTCATCCTGTAAACTCTTATTCATCTTTCCATCTCTGCTAAGGTTTTTATCACCTCCAGAAGCTGTCTCTAGTTGGGACATGGGCAGTAAGAACAAAGAGGCAGAGAAGAATATACACTTCAGCATTAAAAAAAGAGAAAAAAAATCGATGGTGCACTCAGAATTCAAGGCAGGAGGATCTCTATGAGTTCAAGACCAGCCTGAACTACATAGCAAGACCCTGACTCAAAAAAAACAGAAGGTGCGCGCGTACACACGCACACACTTCCCACACATACCCCAGTAGCCCTTGATGACACGACGGGAACAAGGAGACATCCAGGTGGCCTTCCGGACTGGATCTGGGGCACCAGGAGTCAGCCTGGTGTGACAGTACTGTGTGTGATGCGGGTGTGCGCTCAACACTGCAAGACACACGTGAATCAGGCTGTGTGCTAGTTGCCAGCTCCCTCCCTTCAGAATATTTTATTCAGCATGGTAGCAGATGTGGTAGGCAAGAAGCATGCGGTGCACTTCTGGGGTCAGCAGAAAACTTCCGGCCTGAGCTTCTCCCTGTTGGCTTTACGTCTTTGGCCTTTGCAATTGAGCGCTGTTCTGTGAAAGGCAGATTGTAAACCATGCACTGAACTCTTGGTATGCGCCAGGCACCCTCTAAAAGCATTCTGTTTTGTCTCATTCAATATTCCTGGTAATCCTAACACCCATGCGGTAAGAATCATCCTGTAATCCTCGCACTCTGGAAGGCCGAAACAGAACTGCCAGCCTAGGCAACCTAGGGACTAGTGTGACCCTGTCTCAAAATAGAAGTGAATGAGTAAATAAACAAATAAGAAAAGCTTGGCCGGGGATTTAGCTCAGTGGCTTAAATGCCTACCTGGCAAGCGCAAGGTCGTGAGTTCGATCCCCGGTACAAAAAAAAAAAAAAAAAAAAAAAAAAAAAAAAAAAAAAGAAAAGCTGGGAATGTAGCTAAGGGAAAAGAACCCTGGGTTCAATTGCTGGTACTAACAAAACAAAACGACCCCACACATTGTATTAAGGATGGAACTGGCTTCAGAAAAGGAAGTCATCTTGGGTAACAGGTCAGAAAAGAGCAAAATTAGGATTAAAGCTTGTTAGGATGCTAGAAGTCATGCTTATGATAGTTTCTCTCTGTTCCGTAATCAGGCCTCCTGTGGGTATTATATCCTTTCCTTCAGCTTCTTTGAGGCAGGGTCTTACTCTGTAGTCTAGGCTGGTCTGGAATTCACTATCTTACCCAGGCTGGTCTGGAACTTGAGATTGTGCTGCCTCAGCCTCTTGAGAGTGCAAGAGAGCCTTCCTTAGAGAGAATTCCTTCCCTCTTAGCAGTAAATGCTTACTAACAAAACTCTGAGTCAGGGAAGTATCACTCTAATGTAAATGTGTACATGACACTGTTTGTTCTGGGACACGGGGGAGACCTAAAAGGTACTAGGGCTTGCTGGGGTGCAAAGCAGTGCAAGTGTGCACAGATGGTCACAGCTGCGTGCACCTGGGAGGGTCTGAGCTGGCCAGCACCCCAAGCCCCAGGGCGGATTCTCCCGGAAACTGCCCTGGGCTGCCTATAGCAGGAAGAAGTAATCTTTTTTACCTTCCCAATGAGACATCCAGGCTGGGTGAGGCTGAGTCATGAAGGAACCAGAATCCTGCCAGCAGGGCAGGAGTGTGTGCGTGGGGGATGTTGGTGGGATTTGGGGTACCAGGCTTGCTCTGCCCCTTGGACAGGGACAGTCTCCCAGTTACCCTGGACTACTTCTGCTCAGGTCTTCTTTAGGGTGGGCATCTATAGTTTCCTGTTTAGTACTGTCCTGGGCACAAAAGGAGCAGTCTCCAATCTAGAAGGCAGCTGCTCCCCCACCCTGAGAATATGCAAATGCACCCATATGCATTTGATGCTGGACGCTCCCAGGAGCCCCAAATCTCACCAGAGCTGTAAACTCCATGAATAGAAGAGTCAGTGTCATGCCCCACATCCAGCAATGAGTCAGTCTTTGGGTGAGTGGTGTCACCTGCCATGTGCAGTGTTTACCTGCTCCCAGTGGGGATCTTGGCAGCCACAGGGGATGAGTGGACAGGAAGGAGGTGAAAGGTTCCTGTCCGGCTCAGCCTCTGCCCACACCCATGAGGTCACCAAGCCTTGCAAGGCAGGGAGAGCCACAGGGACTGAGTCTTTCCCTACACTGGGAGGGACATAGGTCTTGCCCCTGTCACAAACAGAACAAGGACTGATTAGCCAGGTCAAAAGCTTCTCTGAAGCAGTGTCTCTGGGGGTAATTTGTGTCTTGACTAGTTTTGCTTTTTTTTTTTTCTTGACAGGGTGTAATTCAGGCTGGTCTTGAGCTCGTGATGATTCTCCTGCCTCAGCCTCCCAATTGCTGGGATTACAGGCATGCACCACCATACTTGCTTGCTAATTTTACTTTTAAACAAGCTTTTTTTTTCTGTTTTTGTTTTTGGTACTGGAAATTGAACTCAGGACCTTGCACTTGCCAGGCAGGTACTGTGCCATTGAACTATATCCTTAGGTCCCTTAAATAAGATTTTAAAAGCTGGTGAGGGCTCTGCCTTTGGTTAGCTGATGAAAAAGATTCAGATACAAGAGTGTGTAGTCTTCTTTAATATATGTATGTAACCTTTCTTAGTATTAAAGGCTATTAAGTATAGATGACATCAATAAAATGTATAATTTGCTGTAATGAGAGTTTAATATGTTAAAATTACATTCATCAAATCACAATTTTCATTTCACTTGAAAATAATGCAGATTGTTTTCAATAAAAAGAGAAGATTGTAAATGTGCAAAAAAAAAAACCAACAACAACAACAACAAAAAAAACCAAACTGGTGAGGATGGATGTGGTAGGTGCACCTGCAGTCCTAGCACTCTGGATGGCTAGGGCAAGAAGACTGAAGTTAGAACCCAGTCTGGAAAATTTAGTAGCTTGTAGACTATGTTTTAAAATTAAAATTTTAAAACTGGCTGGGGATGTAGCTAAATGTGAAGGCCCCACTCATTCCCAGTAAAGTTGGTGTTTTGTATTAGGAAACGCAGGGTGGGGACAGGGAAGGGAGTGGGTGCCAGGACTGGCCTGAGACATCATGCCCTAATAAGGTGGACATTGGATAGCAAGAATGTTGAGCATGGCTTACTACTACCACCCACCACAACCTCCTGTCTTGCACAACCTGGACACTCCAAAGATCTACATAGAATAAACCCAATCACCTCCCCTGTGTGGTCATGCTGTCGAACTGTTAGCTAAAAGGCAAATATTAGTTGGGCATGATGGCATACATTTATAATTGCAGAACTCTTGGAGGTTGAGGCAGGAGGACTGAAAGTTTGAGCTGAGCCTGGGCAATTTAGTCGATGTTGTGGCTTCCATCCAGAGGTCTCCCCAAAACCTCATGCCCTCAATATGTGAGGCTTTGGGGAGTGACTGGATCATGGGTATGTGATATTGGATTATGGGTGTCATAATCCTGGACTAATTGGAGCAGCATAGCCATGGAATTTACCAAAAACAGAAGACCCATCCTGAGTGTGAGTGGCACCAACCAATAGGCTTGTAGCTTGAATGGAATAAAAGGGAAAGAAGAAGGAAGTGTCCCTAACTCCTGTCTGCCTGCGAGGACTGTTTCTCCTCTGTGATGCCCTTCTACCATGCTGCCCTGTCTTGAAGCCAGCCAACTATGGATGGAAATCTCTACAAACTATGAGCTAAATAAACCTCTTCTCCTTTGACTTTGAGTGTCTGGTATTTTGTTTCAACAACAAGAAAAGTAACAAAGACACTGGATTTGGCAAGACCCTGTTTCAAAAGGTGGAAGGGTGATGGGGATGTAGCCCCTGGGTTGAATCCTCAGGACTGAAACAAAAAGTAAATATCGTCTTGCCCACTCATCCCGACACTGAAGTTTCTGATATCCCCAGGCCTCTCAGGGTTTACCTCACTAAATGGCTTTACCTCTGACCCACTGCTCCTGGTGACTAAGGGTTGCTACAAGCCCCACCTTAGGCTAGGACTTTCTCATCAACCTGTTGGAATCCAAAGCATGTCTTAGTGAGGACATTTGTTCTTTCTCTTTTTTTTGGTACTGGGGATCAAACTTGCAACCCCGCACTTGTCAGGCAGGCGCCTACGCTGCTGAGCTAAAGCCCTGGCCCTTAGTGAGGACATTTGATAATCAAGCCTCAAATCAGTACTGCCTCCTCCGTAAGATACAGCCTGGGCTGATGTGGCAAAATCAGATATTAGCACAGGGCAGAGATGAGACTGTCCTGATGAGCATATATCCTTAGAAACACACACCATGACCATAAGGGATCTTTACATGCAGATAAGGCTGAGTAAACAGTTTCTTCCTTTTCCTTCCTTCCTTCCTTCCTTCCTTCCTTCCTTCCTTCCTTCCTTCCTCTCTCCCTCTCTCTTTTTTTTGATCGGTACCGGGGATTGAACTCACGACCATGCACTTGCAAGGCAGGTGCTTATGCCGCTGAGCTAAGTCCCCAGCCCCGACTCCCCCCCCCCTTTGAGGCAGAGTCTTGCCATGTACTTTGTGCTGGCTTTAAACTTACACTTGAACTCACAGTGTAGCCAAGATTGGCCTCAAACTCACTGAGATCCTCTTGCCTTCAGCCTCCCAAGTGTTGGGATTACAGGTGTGCACCACTACGCCTGTATAATGCGGACTTGAAAAGAGTAGTCCTAGCCATGCCCTGACTCGTTACAGATGTGAGGTGTAGCCAAGACTTAGACTCCACACATCTCCATCCTTGGATGTTTCCTGTGCCATCCGATTTTCTCTGCATGGAATATTTCCCTTCTCACAGGCCTAATCCTTGCTCCTCCTCCAGGTTCCAGTCTAGACCTCACTTCTTCCAGGAAGTGACTGTGACTTCCAGGAAGCCTGTGACTTCCTTCCTGTGCTACCACACGTCATAGGCTCTGTCACTACTCTCTCTCTAGCCTGGTCCTTCAAGGGCAGGGCCTGGCACCATTGTGCCCACATACCCATGCCCAGCACATAGAGGTGCTCACTAGATATTTATGGGGTGAATGTTTTAGGGACATGGCTTCTCCTGCTTCTTCCTCCTTAGTAGCTGACCTGGGCTTCAGCCACCTGCCAGGTGAAGCACAAGATTTGATTCTTGCAGCGAAAGGGCTATGTCATAAGAGCCTTTGAGCCCAGGAAATGCTGTCTGGAGTCAAACACTCTGCACCTTGGTGGCATAGGGTTCTTACTCCTGAGAATGACCCTGGGCTGTGGGGTTGTTACTGGGCTGGATCAATGGCAATGCTATGTGTTGAGATGGATGGGGGACACTTGAGGTCCTGACGTCCCCTGGGTCCAGTTGTACAGTGTACAGTGATGTGATGGGTAACTGGAGCAGGAGGCAGATGTGCCAAAAAGAAGCATTGGCCTCACCGAGTCTGCACAGTGCAGTGTGCCTCAGAGCTGGCAGAGGATCTGGCAATAGCATTAGCTACCATGGCAAAGGAGAGTGAGCTCAAGAACTTGCTGTGTTTGCTTTATTGTTGTCAGTGTATTTTGTGCTGAGTTAATCAGCCAAGCTTCTTCTATTCTATGTATGTGTGTAAGCATGTATGGATACATGGTGTGTCGAGGACTGACCCTAGGCAGATGGCTCGATACTGTGTGGCTGTGTGTGTTTTACACCACTGTGGACGTGTCTGTGTGCGTGTCTTCAGCTGCCTGTCACAGAAATTAGGAGGGAAGAAAAAGAAACAATGAGCACTGAGAGATTCCCTGTTCTAGACCAGACATTTTATGATTTTTTTATCTAGTTTGATTTTCATGACAACTTAGTAGGGTAGATTTTTGCTAACCTCCATTTTAGATATAGAAACTGAGATTTAGGAATGATGCGTACTTCAGGAGAGGACACTGTAATAATTTGTGGTCCAGCCAGGCATGGTGGCACACACCTGTAACCCCAGCACTTGGGAGGCTGAGGCAGGAGGATTCCTGAGACTTCAAGACCAGCCTGGGCTACAAAGTGAATTCAATACCAGCCTCGACTACATAGTGAGACCCTGTCTCCAAAAAATCCAGTTTTGCAGAGCTGTGACGTCACTGGAGGGCGTAAAGCGCCATCTACTGTAAGAATGGTAAACTGACGTAAACTAGTCCTCACTGCCAAGAGGAGGCTGAGTATTTTTTTTTCACACAAAACAAAATAGTATTAAACTGATCAGAACAGAGTGATGAAGGCATTATAAGCCTTCAAAACCAGACAATAGGAAAATCAACAATGACTTCCATAATGTCTCTTGTTCTTGTTCAAATTAGCTGTGCATACCTTCATGTATGTTGAAATTAAACAATACAAAACAGACTAAAACCACTCTGAACAAAGAATAGAAGCATTATTGGATTTCACAGCATAATGATACGGTATCAGCAATGGATACCATAATGTCTCTTTTTCTTCATTTCACCACGTATAATATAATCGATTCTCATAAACTTTTTAGGGGAAGTTCTGCCCATGTATAAACCTCTACATATATACCTATTCTTTCTGTATTAGAGGGAAAAACAAACCAAAACAAAGCAAATTACTAGAAAAACACGAAACAAAAAAAGACAAATAAGTAACAATAGCAAAGAGCCCAAAACAATGATATAGGCCTTCAAAACAAGGTGGTAGGAGCATAACTAGAGTTGTTATTTTACATAATGATCTTCAAGAGTTCCTCAGATCACCAGACACCAGCATGCAAAATTGTTCCAATACTATGAATGTTAGCTGTTTTGTTCTAAGAACTTATGGAATTTGTAGCACAATCATCTTAGCTATCCTAAGTGTTTATATGTTTTCTTTTCCCTTCCTTTTTCTTTTTCCTCCCTTTCCCTGAGATATTATTTTTTCCCCTTTGAGCAGATTCTTATCCTTTCACTGTATTCATTGAGGATTTTGTATCTTATATACTCTTACCATTTCCTACACTAGGGAGACAATACAGTATTTACACATGTAAGTTTGATTTATTTCACTTATGAGTATGGTCTCAAGTTGGGTCCATTTATTTATAAATATCTCAATGTGATCATTCTTTATAGCTAAGTAGTACTCCATTGTATAAAAATACCACATCTTTTTTATCCATTCCTCAGCTGATGGGCATTTAGGTTGTTTCCTAGATCAGGCTATTACAAATTGTGCTGCTATAACCCTGGATGCACATATATCACTGTGATATGATGTTTTCAGTTCTTCTGGGAATATACCCAGAAGTGGAATAGCTGGGTCAAAAGGGACTTCCAGACCCAGCTTTTTGAGGAACTTTCAGGCTGACCTCCAGAGTGGTTGCACCAGTCTACCAGTCTTTCTGGAGTGAGATGGAATCTCAGTGTGGTTTTAATTTGCATTTCTCTTATGACAAATGATGGTGAACATTTTTTCACATTTATTTGCCATTCATATTTCTTCATCTGAGAACTGTGTATTCATCTCAGATACCCATTTTTGGACTGGGTCTTTGAATTTTGAGGGTCTTATTTTTTTAATTCTTTTTTTAAAAATTTATTTTAAAGGGAGTAAAATTAAACACAACAAAACAGAACAGAAGGGGACATAAGAAAGCATAAATTTCAAGGCTAGACAACCAGAGATCATCACTATCTGTCATATTGTCTCTTGTTTTCTTCCAAATGGTTGTCCATATCTTTGCATACTGGGAGTTCATACTAAATAACATAGTCAATCTTTTCACAAGATGTGTAGTTCACTGGCTCCCACTTGCTAAGCAGGGTGGGGGGGTGGACATGAGATGAGGGACAGGACGACATGAGATGTTTGATTCTCAGCCGGCACACCGGCAGGCTCACAGCCGCCCACCAGAGAGGGGAGGAGTTTTTGTTCTCCCGGTACCCTGAGTCAACCGCATGGTGTAGGTCCTGAGGTGCCAGGGTCTTTCTCCTGTGGCCGCCGAAAGTTTGCCACACTCATAGCCACCCCCCAGAGAGGGGAGGGATTCCTTGTTCTCCCGGCACCACTAGTCAACCGCATGGTGCAGGTCCCGAGGTGCCAGGGTCTCTCTCCTGTAGGCCACCGAAAACCTGCCACACTCACAGCTGCCCCCCAGAGAGAGTAGCAGCTCCTTGTTTTCCTGGCACCCTGAGTCACCGCATGGTGCAGGTCCCGAGGCGCCAGGGTCTGTCTCCTTCAGGCTGCCGAAAGTCTGCCACATTCACCTGCTATTTCTTTCTGATGAATTGACCATTACATTTCCAAAGTTCAGGGAGGCAGGCCAGTTGCTGGTTTGCTCAGCACCCTAAGTTCCAACATGGTGCAGATCTCAGGAAATGCTGTTGCTTCTTGCTTCTTGCCCTGGGGTGGCTGTGGCTTGCCAGACCACAGCTACTTACCAGGCGGGCAGGCTGGTTGCTGGTTTGCTCAGCACCCTCTGATTTTTTAAATTCTTTATAAGTTCTAGACAGAAGTCCTTTGTCTGAGGGACAGTTGACTAAGATACTGTGGGAAATTGTTTTGTTTTGGGGTATGGTGGGGTGCTGAGGATTGAACTCAAGGCATTTACACTGAGCCATTTCTCCAGTCCTTCTTTATTTTTATTTTGAGGCAGGATCTCACTAAATCTCTAAGTTTCCCAGCCTGTGTTTGAACTTGTGATCCTCCTGTCTCAGCCTTTCAGAGTCCTGGGATGTGCTCCACATGCCCAGACTTGAGATTTTAATGTACAGATGGAATTGAGAATCGCTCACCTATTGGATGGGGTGCACATGTGCATGGAGGATTGAACCCAGGGCCTTGCACGTATTTGAGAAGTGCTCTAGCATTGGGCTACATCCTTGGCCCCTGAATATTTTTAAAAATAAAAGTAATATTTTAATATTATGATTAGGCAGAAAGAACAGACACCTAGGTATTGGAAGACCTAGGTTCTAAACTTTTCTCATTTATTGGGCATGTGCTCTTGGGAAAGTTACCGTCTCTAATCATATGATCATCCATGAAAAATGAAGATAATAACTTGGGTGTTTTTGTTTTTATTTTTTTGACTTTTAGAGACAAGGTCTTCTATGCAGTTTAGGCTGCCTTGAGCTCACTTCGTAACTCAGGCTGGTCTCCAACTCACAACGATCCTCCTGCCTCAGCCTCCCAAATGCTGGGATTACAGGCATGAGCCACCACACTCGGCAATTTGTTTCAAGACAGGATCTCACTGTGTAGCCCAGACTGATTGTGACAATCTTCCTATCTCAGTTTCCTGAGTGCCAGCATTATAGGCTTATGCCACCATGCCTGGTTAAGGGGGTTATAGTTTGTGTCCCAACTTAATCCATAGCATTATCATGACATGTGAAATACCAAATGTGGGACTTCTTTACACTATGCAGCACCATACCAATGTGAGATAATGTTGGAAGTAAGAGATATCTCTCCTCAAAGAGTAATTTGGACAACGCCTGACTGGCAAGCTCAAGGTCTTGAGTTTGATTCCAAAACAAACAAACAAACAAACAAACAAACAAAAAACCAAAAAAGTAATCCAGAAAGACTACCAAAAACCGGTCACACTGAAGCAGTACTGTCCTCTGCTGGTGTGTTCACCGTGGACAGACCTGCTCACAAACAGCAATAAAGAGAGGTCCCTTTCCCACTCTAGGACTCACTGCAGTACCGAAGAATCCCAAAAGGGGGCAGCCTCACCTCAGGCCCAGTCAGATTTAACTACTGTAGTGAATTTAGTTTTTAGTTTCGAATTTATTTTTTGTATTTCCTTTTTTCTTAATTGTTAGGGAACCCAGAAAATTGTGTATTCTATGCAAGTGCTCTACCATTGAGCTACATCCTCAGCTCCATTGACAATTTTAATTAATGATAATTTTAAAAATTTTATTTTCAGATACATAGTCTTGATAAATTGTCCAGACTGGCCTCAAATTCACAACCTTCCTGTGTTGGTCTCATGAGTGCTGGAGTTATAGGCATTTACCATCATTCCTGGATTTAAAAAAATTTTGCTTCTTCTTCTTCTTCTTCTTCTTCTTTTTTTTTCTTTTTGAGACAGGATCTTGCTATGTAGTTCAGGCTGGCCTTGAACTAACTGTGTAGCCCAAGTTGGTCTCAAACTCACAGGGATCCTTCAAGTTCAGCCTCCCAGGTGCTGAAATTACAGGTATGCACCACTATACCCAACAGGTTTTTTTTATTTTTAACTGACACATAGTTTTACATATTCATGGAGCACAGTGTGGTCTTTCAGTACATGTGTGTTGGTCAGCTTTTGGTCACACGGACAAAATAAACTGAGATAAACAACTTAAAAGAGGAAAAGTGTATTTGGCTCATGGTTTCAAAGGTTTCATTCTGTGGTTGACTGACTCCAAGGCAGAAAGGTCAACACAGAAGTTGTGGCAAAGGAAAGCTGCTCACCTCATGGTGGCCAGGAAGCAAACAGAGGCAAGATAAGAGCCCGAAAGTGCACACCAGGAGGGGCTGGACTATGGTGTGCTGTTGTGCGGCGCCACCCACGTCCAGAAAGGCTCACCACTCATGTTTGCTGTGCCAGTCCTGTCTGATTTCACTCTCATCGACACACCCAGCAATGTGCGCTACTAATCTCCCAGTCAATCAAGCACAGTATTGTGATTAATGTCACAATGTATATATCGTGAACAAATCATGGTAGTTAATATATTCACTACCAAGGCTAGGCGTGGTGGCACACACCTGCAATCTCAGTACTTAGGAGACTGACACAGGAGGACTGCTGCAATTTCAGGGCCAGCCTGAATTGCATAGAGACCCAAACATTTTTCCAAATATATATATATATATATATATATATATATATATATATATCCAGCATCAAAAATTTCTCATTTCTTATTTCTTTGCATTAGAATACTCTCTTCTAGCTATTTTGAGTTATGTAATAAACTACCGTTAACTATAGCTATTCTATGTGCTATAACTCATGGAGATCCTCCTGCCTCAGCCTCCTGAATGCTGGGATTTCTGGAGTAAGCAGTCATGACTGGCTTTCTCTTATTGCTTTGGAAAAAAATTTAAGTGAATATTTATAGATTTAATTGATTTTGATTAGCTGTTTCATCATAATACATAAAGTACAAACTCAAGAATTAAAACTGGAGCTAGAACATAAAACCTAAAAATTGAATTTAGGCATGGTGATAAATACCTATAATCCTAGCACTTAGGAGGCTGAGACTAGAGAATTGAGAGTTTGAGACCAGCTCGGGCTACATAGTGAGCTTCAGGTTGGCATGGATTATGTAATGTGATCCTGTTTCAGATAAATACCTACACGTGCTTGCTTTGGCAGCACGGATACTAAAATTAGATACCTATGTACATACAGAGAAAAAAAACTGTAAAAATTGAAAGTGATTTTTAGTTTGCTTAAACTTTTGGTAGGAGGAGCAGTGTGAGTTTGAGGCCACCCTGGGCTATATTGTGAATTCAAGGGCAGCCTGAGTTACACAGCTGGACCTTGTTTTAAAACAAAACCAAACAAAACAAAACAAAAACAAACTACCTGGAAAAGACACAATTACCCCCAGAGATTGGGTGGTGGGCACAGGGTGGGGCACTGAGGGCAAAGGGGAGGATGAGGTAGTAGGAGTGTCCTGTGTCTGGGCTGTGTTGGAGGCCACACGAGTGTATACATGGTTAAAATGCTGAGATGGGTATCAAAAAGACAGGACTTAACTGCCTATAAATAAAACATTCAGTGCCTGCCTGGCAGGTGAGGGAGCTCAAGCTCAACCCCAGTACCAAAAAACAAAACAAAACAAAACAAAACAAAAACAAAAACAAAAAAAAACCCCAAAGAATTGAACGTGAATTAAAAGCCAGACATAAAGACCATGCATTGTTTGAGTTGATCTCTATAAAAAGTCCAAAATAAACAAATCCAGAGAGGCGAAATTAGGTCTGTGGCGGTCAGGGCCTGGAGGATGGGAAGAATGGGAATGACAGTGACTGCTAATAAATGTGGGGTTTTGTGGGGGCCGCTGAAAATGTCCTGGATTTAAAATGATAGTGATGGTTGTATGATCTTGTGAACATACTAAAATCAACAGAATTTCGTACTTTAAATGGTAAATATTATGGCATATAAATCATAACGCAATTTAAAAAGTGAATTAGGGGCCAAGCAATGGTGGCACAGAGTCTGTAATCCCATCTCTTCAGAGGCTGAGGCAGGAGGATCACCACAAGTTTGAGGCCAGCCTGGGCTAAGTGAGTTCAAGGCCATTTGAGACTACATAATAAGACCTTGTCTCAAAAACCAAACCAAACCAAACCAAACCAAACCAAACAAAACCAAACCAACAAACAAAAGTGAATTAGGCCCAGAAGTGGTGCTCTGTGGTATAGCACTAATCTAGCATCTCCAAGGCACTGGGTTTGATGCCCAGCACCAAAAATTAAAAAAAATAAAAAAAGAAAGAGAAAAAAGGAAGAGAAGAAATGAAAGAAAAGAATGTGAAAGCATACATAGCATAGTGTTGGTCTGTCATGGCCTATTGGCTGCCTTTGGGGATTCTGCAAGGACCCCAGGGAAACCTCTGTCCTTCCCTCAGCTCCACTATCACCTGCCAAATGGAAGAGTCGGGCTGCATAAACTCTCAGATCGCTCCTAGATCTGGCAAGTACCTCTTCAGGACCTCTGAATTTATGAAAACATTAAGACTTATGTATGCAGTTCTTGATGTTTCTCACAGTGCTTTTCTTTTTTCTTCAGTTTTTGGAGAAAGGATTTCATCATGTAATTCAGGCTGGCCTTGAACTCGGTATGAAACCAAGGCTGGCCTTGAATTTGTGGCAATCCTCCTGCCTCAGCCTCCTGATTGCTGGATTACAGAGGTGGATCACCACACCTGGTTTCAAAGCACTTTTGAGCAACATCCTTCACTTGTTACCTCAGCTAGCATGTAATACATTCCATCACAATGACAGCCTTCAGTGGATCAGAGGATCAACTGCCAGGGAGCCAAGTGCAAGGTGTGGAGGGGGAGGGTGAGCCACCACACTCTTGCAAGGGACCCAGTGTGACTGTCAGGTGCTGTGGAAACCTCTGTCTGGTCATGTGCCCTGCCCCCTAGACCAGGGCAAGTGCCGGAGCCTCCCCCACTTGCTGCGCTCAAGGAACCGTGACAGGGACACCAGGCTCTCGGTGACACAGATGTCCCTCTCCAGGGAACATCCTGGCATGCTGCAGGCTGGAGATACCCCTGCCACAGGCAGGGTGAGAGAAGCTTCCCAAACTACATCCTGAGTCTGCTTTGGGTCTCAGAAGTCTTGATTTCCTTGGCTGGAAACCAGACAGGGCAGCAGCCAACCGCATTTTCACATTGCAGATTTGATGTCCTATTGCTTTTTTGTCAGTGTAGTAAGGAGAGGGAGCCAGGGTCTGTCTGTCTGTCTCTCTGACACTCTCTCTCTCTCTCTCTCTCTCTCTCTCTCTCTCTCTCTCTCTCTCTCTCTCTCTCTCTCTCTCTCCCCACTACTGGAAGATAGGGGATACTGTATAAGTGTCCTGAGCCAAATCTGTACTTTCCAAGGAGTAGGGTGCCACCAGCACCATCCCGGCTCTTGGGTGACCCCGCAGGGACAGAAGCTTCCCTGAACACTCTGGACTGAGCTGCAGCCACCCCTGAGGGAAGGCAGGTGGTGCTGTGGATACAGCTCTGCGCACTGCAGGTGACCAGGTGGGGCCAAGGCCTGTGCAGATTCTGGGGGATCTGGCAAGAGGCTCAGATCTCCAGAGGGGAAGCCCTGGGGCCCCCACTCACACATGCTGTGAGGACTGAGCTGGGCTCTGAAGGGATGACGACTTGAGGAGTCAGCTGGAATAATTCCTCTCCCTGAGTCTCTTCAGGGAGGGCGAGAGTGAGACGAGAGGGGACTACAACAGCTGTGGGGACCAACCCACTCTCAAGGCCTGAGCACACAGTCAGGAGGTGTCCCTCCCAGATGTCCCCAAATGTCCTTGGATGGATTAGGCAAGTACAAGGCTATGCTTGGGAGTAGGAGGCTTGGGGGAGTGAGTGGGCCCAGGATTACCTCTCCTCCCCTCCCTTCCTCCCAACATCCAGGTTTTCACCCCAGGGGGAAGGCCTGTTTCACAGCACTGACTCCTGTTGTCTGTTTGGAAAGGTAGCAGCCTGCTTGCCCCTGTGGCTCGGCAGGAGGCAGGGGAAGCCAGGGCTTAGGTAGGCAAGGAGGAAGGGTGGGGTTTTTCAGAACTTGGGGCCCAAAAGCACTCATGAACCTGGACTAAAGATCTTCCCCTTCCTGCCCTCTGGCACCGCCAAGGGACTAACTGAAAGCACCCATGGCAGCAGCTCCCAGGCTGGGCCTTGCAGGGACCTATGGGAGACCTCCACTGGTGTCCCATCTCACAGCAGGAGCCCTCTGACCCTCTGTTTTTAGCTTCTGAGAAACAGGCAAGAGTGGGATGAGGTGAAGGCTGGGGTTTGTTGTGCCTCTGATAATGCCAGGGCCTCCCAGACAAGAGAAAAGCACAGACTGCACATTGCTTACATTTTTCTTAGGAAGTCAGGCTGGGAGATGGTTGAAAATCAAAGCAAGGGAGGGTGTGCAGACCATTCCCAAAGAAAGCTCTCAAGAGTGAGGGAAAGGGTATCTCAAGGGGATCCAGGTCAGCAAGCACTGTAGGCATGGGCGGCCATGCTGCCTCTGTTCTACATGGTCCTAGGCCATCCTCCCTGGACACGGAAAAGCAAGCAAAGCTGGGGGAAGGGCACAGTGCTTTCTAGTTATGGAAGCCTGAGACCTAGAGCTGGGACAAGTGGGGCCAGAGCAAGTGTCACCAGGCTGCAGTCTGGGTCCTTTGGGCTCTCATCAACTCATCACTGGACATGAATGGCTGGTGGGAGGGGAAGGAGAGCCAAGTTTGGGGTTCTGTCTTCTGCCTGGGCCTCTTGATTCAGGGTTCTGCCCCTACTGGCTTCCTCAAAGAGGTAGCTGAGTTCCTCCCTCTGAGGGGTCCTGGCAGGGGTGTGGTGATTAATCATGATACATCAGCCTGATGGGATTAAGAAACACCAACCAAAGTAGTAAAGCAGAGCTCTGTGTGTGTCTGTGGAGATTAATGACACGTAGGCCCAAAGACTGACAGGGAAGACCCACACCTGTTGTGGATAGCACCAACCCAGAGGCTCCCGGGGGAAGCATGACACAAGTTCAGCTCTCGAAGGTCTTTTTGGACTGACTAGTGTCACTCTGCTCCATTCTACACTCAGAGACCCTGAGGTTACCTTCCAACACACCATCAGAAAATGGTGTGCAGAGGAAAAGAAAGAGCAAATGGAAGCATTTAGATAAGAGGAGATGGTGAAAGGTAGGGGGGTCGGAGTGCCCTCCTCAGAACGTCCTCTCCAGGCGCCCACTTCCAAATCCTGACTCTTCAAAGATTTAGTCCTCTCCTTTCTTCTCTATGAAACCTTCCCTGATTATTGCAGTCGAAAGTATTGGATCTCTTCTTTCAACTTCAATAATGTTCGTGGTTGATATCACCCAAATGAGCTTGCAAGTCTTTTTTTTTTTCTTTTTGAAACAGGATCTATGCAGTTCAGGCTGGACTTGAGCTCACTCCGCAGCCCAAGCTGATCTCAAACTTGCAATGATTCTCCTGCTTCAGCCTCCAGAGTGCTGGCATTACAGGCATGTGCCATCATGTCTGGTTGTTACTTAGCTTTTAATGTTTCCTCTCCCTGGCTAGATTCCTTTGTATTCCTCACGTGGCTACAGCACTATTTGTTGTACATGTCATGTGAACTATAATTATCTGTAAAACAAATCAATACACTCTTTTCAGCATTAAAAATTCAAACAGAGCCAGATTGATGTCTTGCGTCTGTAATCCTAGCAGTCAAGAGGCTGAAACAGGAGGATCATGAGTTCCAGGCCAGCCTGGACTACTCAGATTCAAAGCTAACCTGGAGAGCCAAGCGTGTAACTCAGTGGTAGAGCATTTACTTGTCAGATGTGAGACCCTGAGTTTAATCCTCAGCGCTGAAAAATTTAAAAAGGCCATCTGGACTATAGAGCAAGACTCTATTTCAAACAAACAATGTTTTAAGAAGAGCACACAGGAGTTATTGTAGTTAACTTTAGGCCTAAGTTACACTCTTGCAGGGTAGAGATATCCAAATTTGTTCGTAAAAGGTCAATTGACTCTCCTGACCACTGGATCATGAGGAACAATTGTTAGCCAGGGACTTTGCTTTGTGTACTCAGAAATTTTGTGACAAAATAAATGTAATTTCCTACAAAAATATTTCTAGGCCCAAATCCACTTATTTCATGTGGTATTTACTCTGATCAAAATCTGAATCACAAAATAATCTCAACTGTGCTTTTGAAGGCCACTAACATGAGCTATGACTTCTCTTAGGGCTCTGCTGAAGGGGACAGATCTGTAGGCGAGAACAGAGGCAGAGAGTAACTAGGATGACATCTAAAACAATGAGGGTATAGCTAAGTGGCAGTGCATTTGCCTAGCATTCATAAAGGGCTTAGGCTCAATCCCCAGCACCACCAAAAAAAAAAAAGAAGAAGAAGAAGAAGAAGAAGAAGAAGAAGAAGAAGAAGAAGAAGAAGAAGAAGAAGAAAAAATAAAATAAAATAAAATAAAATAAAATAAAATAAAATAAAATAAAATAAAATAAAATAAAATAAAATAAAATAATGCTCAGAGTGTATCCCTTGCTTAGAAACCTCTGGTTTGCCCTAGAGAACTAGTGTCTTTCTCTTTCACTCGTGCCCTGTCCAGGTAGTGTGAGTCCTCAGAAAAGACTCCAGGGTTAGAATAAACAGCCTATGGGAGCTGGGCATGGTGGCACAGGCCTATAATCTCAGCCTTCTGGAGGCAGAGGCAGGAGGATCACACAGTGAGTTGAGGCTAGCCTGGACTAAATAGTGAGTTTAAGGCCAGCTTGGACTACACAGGGAGACTGTATCTCAAAAAACAAAAACAAAAAACAGAAAAAAAAACTGCCTATGGGGTTGTCTGGGCTCCACCAATCATTGCTCTAATGGTGAACAAGTTGCTTGATCTTCCTGAGCCTCAGTTTCCTTGCCTGAGAAATAGGCATAAATGATGGAACCCAATGGGATTAATAAGGAAAGTACATAAAGGGCCTATCCTTGTGTCTGACATGTAAATACTCAAATTTAATGTCAGTCTTCTCCTTGCCCTTAGTTTTTGCCTCACATTGCAGTTATTTTTGCTTTTCTTTCTCACACTGTGGTAACTTTCAGGGCAAGCATTATAATTAATTCCCCCTTTGCACCTTTCTGACATTAGTATAGTGCTTTACTCACAGTGGTAAGAACCAGGTGCTCCACAGATTTTTGTTTGGTTGTTTTTTTGAGACAAGGTCTCATTACCTAGTTTCAGGCTGACCTTGAGTTTACAATGTAGCCCAGGCTAGCCTCAAACGTGTGATGATCCTCTTGCCTCAGTCTCCCAAGTGCTGGAATTACAGGTGTGCCCCATCACTCCCAGCTGCTCCACAAAGTTTTGAAGAATGGACTCAGCATCTGATTCCAGGAAGTTTGGAAAAGTGAGAGTCATTTAGACTAACACCTGGACTGACCACCTCTCTGAAGCCCATGTTAAATGCATCCTAATATATTTCATTCACTTACTGTTTCTTCAAGCTGGGAAGAACTTTCTAAGTCATCTATTCCAATACTCTTCATTTCTCTGATAAGAAAACTGAGGCCCAATGAGAATACTGTAGCTCTTTCATGTACAAAATACTGAAGCAGTTCACCACCAGATGCCTGTTGAAGATTGATAGTTCTTCAGTTCTAGTTTCCCCAAACCAAGACTTCTCAATCTCAGCACTCTTGATATTTGGAGCAAGATAATTCTTTGTTGTGAAGGACTGTCTTGTGCATTGCAGAATGTTTGGCAGTGTCCCTGGGAAGTAGCCATTAGATGCCAGTCCTTGGGCTGCACCCACTCCTTTCCTCCTTGGTCTCACTATCAGAAATACCTCTAGACATTGTGAAATATCGTGCAGAGAACCACTGGTCTAGACAGTACTGTGGTAAAACCTCTTTCTTTGAAATGCTGAGGGCCCCAGGCTATCCCATCTAATATGATTGTTTTAATGAATAGTTTGCTAGTAAATCTCATTTACAAAAGCTCTGGAGATAAGACAGAGGCACTCTACAGTGAGGGCTGGCCTCAGTCAATACTTAGCCCGTGCATTGGCCATGTGTGTGTCATTCGTTCATTCATTCATTCATTCATTCATCCATTCAGGGGCTGGGGATATAGCTCAGTGGCACAAGCACCTGCCTGGCAAGCATAAGGTCCTGAGTTTGATTCCCGATACTAAAAAGAAAAAATAAGTACCATTCGTTCATTTCATCCTGCTATGTCAAGAGGCCTTGGAAGTGGCTCTAATTTATTTCTTCCTCAGAACATCTGCCTCTGTTTGTGCATTGTCCAGACATCTGGGCTGTGTGAGGAGTACCCTTTCCTATCAGAGCCCTTTTCACATTGTATTCTGAGCTCCTGCTTGTGTCTCTGCCCCATGGGTTTGAAGGGTTATAACCATATCTTGTTCACCATAATACTCCCAGCCTCTGGCTGGCACTCAGGAAGTGCCCAATGCACACCTGTTGAAAGCATATGTGGTAGAAATAGTAACACAATGTGTTGAGCTGTGGGTCAAAATCATAGGATAGGTTGGGGATATAGCTCAGTGGCATAAGCATGTGCCTGGCAAGCACAAGATCCTGAGTTCAGTTCCTGGTACCAAAAACAACAAAACAAAACAAACCAAACCATAGGGTCTCCACACAGTTTATCTAGTTTACAATAATCATTGCATAGGTTTATTTGGAACCAGGATCTTTTCATGTGTTACCTCACTAACTACGAAGAATCCTTTGTGAAAGGATCCTATTTGAAAGATGAATAAATTGAGGCTCAGAGAGACAGAGTTTATGACTTGGGTGCTGATACAGTAATTATAGAGGGATGATATCAGAACCTCCAAATATGATATAAGGGAAATATTATAACTCCCAACCTGATAGATGTCTGATACGCCTCTCTAAAATCAAAGAATGAATTCTAACGTCAAAGAATGACTCTAGGAATAATGGAGGTTAAGAATATTTATTGAAGGATGGAAAGATCTTAACTGAGAGAGACAGAAGGGGACATCCGGAAAGTGATCTTCTTAGGACCCCACTTCACAGAGGAAGTTTTATAAAGCACAACCATGTGGGTACAACACAGGTTACAGCTACAATTAACCAATAAGATTGTAAGTATTGCTGCTTAGGTAGTGTTGATCCAGTGGGGAAGTGAGTCACATAGCAAACCAAATGGAAAGAACAAAGGACTTGTCAGCTAAGTGATGGTTGTCCACAGATGCCTACTTAGACTTTATTAGACCAGGTATTGTCACTTATCTCATCCCTTGGGGAGTAAGTAGGCCTTTTTTTTTTTTTGTTTTGTTTTTTTGTCTTGAAACAAAGTCTTGCTCTATAGTTCAGGCTGGTCTTGAACTCACTTTGTGGCCCAGGCTGGCCTTGAACTCATAGTGACCCTCCTGACTCAGCCTCCGGAGTGCTGGGATTACAGGTATGCGCCACTACACCTGGACTTTTGTTGTTATCTTTGTTTTTGTTTTTGTTTTTTGGTACCAGGGATCAAATTCATGACCTCATGCTTGCCAAGCAGGCACTTACACCACTGAGCTAAATCCCCAACCCTTTTGTTGTTATCTTGAGGCCCGGTCTCCAGCTGATTGTTCTCCAGACTACAGTTACGGTGCATTTTCACTTTTTCTCCTGACTTTTTGGAGGACCCAGCCCTATGCCTGTAATATTGCTACCTAACTTAGCTATCTATAATAGCAAGAATCCCAGATTTGGACAGTCCTGATAGCAAACCCTGGTCTAGTCAGCCTCAGTATTTTACTTCTCCTGTTTTCAGTCATAAACCTGTATGTTGGTTCTTTTCATGTACAAAATTATTGTTTCATAAATTGGAACCAGAAGAATGACTTTGTTCATTGGGTACAACTTAGAACAGTTCATCTCTACTTCTTTGAGTGTTCTGCAGGGACATGAAAATGTTATTATCCAAATCTTGTCTATAATGCCATTAATGGGTTCAAAATTCCACATGTGGCTGGGAGTCAGATTCTGGGGCATAGCTACAGATGTGTCTGTCTATAGACAATTTACCAACAAGGATAAAGTCCAAAATCTAGCCATTGCACTTAATTTCCTTTGTGAAATAATTACTGAAAAGACTGACCCATAATTCTGCCTTTTGGCGTGTGTGTGTGTGTGTGTGTGTGTGTGTGTGTGTTACTGGGGATTAAACCCAAGGCCACGTCCCCGGCCTTTGTTTATTTATTTGTTTGTTTTTGGACAAAGTCTGGTGAAATCGCTAAATTGTCCAGGATGGGCTCCGACTTGAATCCCCCCGCTTCAGCTTCTCAGAGCGTTGGAATTATAGCCATGCCTGGCTAATCCTGCTTTCTTGAAAGCATTTTAACACTCAATATTTCACGGTTTGCCATTCGATCCCTCAAATTGTCACTACATATTTTTTTAAAAACAGTATAAGAATTTTCAATGTTCACTTTTTTTTTTCTTACTCTGGAGCCTCAAATAAATTGTCCGAGGGCAGGAACTTTGCTTTGCCGTCCCTGAAAGGTGCTCACTCATTGCTGACAATGGTAGCCAGGAAAAAAGGTGCTTTTCTAGTCATGAGATAAACTCTTGTGAGCCACCTGCAAGCTCAGCCTCACTTCCTGTTAGGGTATTTTGAGCACTGCAAGACAAGGATCTGTTCCTTCCTCAGTAGTGATGGGTGAGGGACGTGGGAAATCTCTTTTCCTGGCATCTAAAGTGCAATGTGCCGAGTGGGTGAAGATAGAGGACACGGTCCCTTACTTCTCGAGGTAGGCGGGATGTCTGTGCCGGCCAGTGGGAGGCGCTGCAGGGCCCTCGCCAGTGTCTGCAGATCAGAAAGCCTCGCACAGGGGTTGCCAGGACAGCTCCTGCCTCTGCGCTTCCTTCCTCTTACTGGTTCTCCTCAGTATGGGCCAGGAGAAACTGGGAAGTCTGGATGGCAGGGAAAGGGCGCGGGTTCTTTCCAGTTCCACCCTTGGAGGACACCCACCCGATCTACCCACGCTGCTCTAGAGATGGGAAAAGGGCTGAGTCCGAGTATCTGCGCAGCGGGGCCTCACAGAGCTCGGTGCCAAGGGCGGAGCCCAGTGGCCTCCAGGATCCCCCTACCGCACCGCCCGAACCCCGCCCCCGGCACAGGGCCCCGCCCCCCGCAGAGACCCGACTGGCGCGCGCGGTGCCCAGCCGGGGCCAGGGAGCCTCCGGGCTGAGAGGCTCCGGCTGGCCTGACCTGCGGCCTCTGCATGGAGGAGCCTCTCGCTTCGTCCCCGGAGTCGGGGCCGCTCCCGCTGCCTTTGCAGGGAGGCGGAATCGCTGCTGTTCCGGAGCCCGGAGCCCGGCAACACCCGGGACACGAGACGGCGGCGCAGCGGTATTGCGCCCGCCTGCTGCAGGCCGGCTACGAGCCCGAGAGGTGACGCCCAGGGCAGAGCGCGCGGGGCGCATCCGGGGCGGGCGGCCTAGGAGGGCGCAGCGGCTCTGGGAACCCGGGGCGCTGTGGGGCAGGGGCAGGGCAGGTCCACGCACCCTCCCCCTGCACCGCCTCCATACCTCACTTCCCAAGACTGGGTTCCACAGCCACGCACCCGGTTCTGGCTGGGGGATGCAGGCGCGCACTGTGCAAAGAAAGGGTTCGGCACAGCGCGTTGCTCCAAGGCGCAGGGGAGAGGGAGCAGGTCATTAAAACGCTCCCTGAAATCTTAGTGCTGCATCGGACCTTGACTACACACCCCAGGACACCTGGTCCAGGCGGCTCCAACTACTGGGATTCAAACGGTGCTTTCTTGAGTCTTTGTCCAACTTTGCTTCCTCCTCCTAAGCTGTTTCCACCTAGAACTGTCTTCACGGTGTTACTGTGAGATGCGGGTATCCAGACTGCGCGCCTTCCTAGGGTCAGGAGAAGACACTGCCCCTCTTCATCGTGCAGTGAGGTGCTGTGAGGTAGCGGCTGTTGCTCACCTCCGCAGAATCAGGGTCCCATGCTGGGTTATGGAAGGGGGGAGTGTCCTTGAAGAGTAGGGGCAGTGAGCTGAGCTCCAGGGAACTGGCTGAAAAGGAGACAGTGGGCTAATCTCTGGATTGTATCACAGTTTGAAATGCAATCCCAGTGCCCTTCCGGTCCAGAGGATTTGGACTTTTTTATGCTTTTTTCATCTGCTGGTGACCTGGAAGCTGGGTTGGTTTGGGTGAAGGGAGGGTGGTCTGGGGGAATTAGCCCTGTAGCTCTGCCCAGGGCCTGACTGCTTATGTAAGAACTTTTAAGGGCTTAAGGGCTAGGAAGCCGGCCCCCTCCTTCACATACAGGCTGCCTCTCTAGAACTGACTCAGGGATAGGCAACGCCTGTCCTTCTGTCCTTTCTCCTATGCTAGAAATCTAGCTGGTGGTGTTCAGGGATCAGGGTGACAGGGAGGAGCCATGGGAGGGGAGGGAGCAGGCCGGGACACTCGGGCACTCTATGGAGGCAGTGCCTTGCATAGAGCAGGTATTGCAGAAAGCATCACTTTGGACTTCAGGCTGGGGCACTCAGGAGCATGCCTTCCACCAGACTGTAGTGCTGTAGCAAGGAGCCATGCCCTCCTCACACTGGGCTCAGAAGAGTGGTATAAAACCTGAGCCCCAGCCAGGTGGTGTAATGAGTGAGATTCAAAACCTGCTGGTAGACAACAGTCTGCCTTCACCAACCCTGTGTGGTGAGGCCTGGGTTCCCTGAGAACTTCTAGGTTTGAGTCCGGTGTAACTGCTCTCTGGCTCCAACTAAAAGTGTTTTGAAATCTTGTCCCTTCAAATAGCCCCAGACCAGACAGAGACATCCATGTACCCTCCTTGAACCTCAGTACCCTGCTGGATCCTGTTGCCCTGTTCTGCTGAGGAAGGGGCTCAGACCTGGCCCCTTCCCCTTGAAGCTGCAAGGTGGGGAGTCTCAGGGGACCAGCAGTCTTTTCTTGGGCCGAGGAAGCTGAGTAGTTGCCTCGGTGTCTCCTCCCCATGGAGGAAGCAGCTGGGGAAGATCAGGAAGAGGGAGGAGGGCATGGGGTGGATTAAGTCTCTGGAAATGGACAGCCTAACCCAGGGCTGAGCCCAGCAGCTTAGAGTAATGAGGAGCCTAACACAGGTCAGAGCTGGAGGGGGCATGGGACAGTGAAGTCTGTAATCACTGAGAAGGTGACTCTCCCCATAAGTTGACCTCCTCCCCTGTGTCCAGTATTTTAAACTGGGGTAGATGTCACATTAAGGTCACCTGAGATGGCAGAACTCTGCTGCTTTCCCAGGGCCCAGCCCTGGAGGAACCCTGATGAATACCCTAGTCATTTTTGACTCATACTGAAGGGTATAGTGACCCAGAGAAACCCCTGGGGCTGCCAGTGCTCTGAGCCTGCAGGTGCCATGGTAGCCCTGTTCTTCTGTGGACAGAAATGCCACAGTACTTTCTCACCCTGGTCTCACTGCTCTGGTCCTAGGTGGCCAATGAGAGGTCCTAGTGCTGGTACTCCCCAGGTTACCCTCCCAGTGTGGCTCAGGCTCCAAGGGTGAATGCTAAAGAATGACAGTTGCTTCCCAGGTATTGCTGGCAAGCCAGCTCCAGCTCCTACAAGGCTGAGAGCCCTGGAAGTCCCCACCTTCCTTTCTGATGCTGCCCGGCTGTGAGAGGCCCCCATTAGGAGCCTTCCTTTGGGCCCCACTGGCGAGGAAGGAAACTTGGGGGTCTGTGATGTCCCTATCCCTTCCCCTCCCAGTGAGAGACAAGAGGATATCTGTGAATCTCCTCTAATGCTCTGGGCCCTGTGAGAAGCCTCCCCTTCCCTTTGTGCATGGATGGAACAGTCTGTTTTCCTGGCAAGGCGCCAGGGGCATCATTGGGAGGCTGGGCATCCCAGGAGCCTCGTGGCTTGGAAGCCCAGGCTCCCCTGGGCCCCGGCTGCCACCACACTGCTGAGAGGTAAACAAACCCAGCCTCACAGGCCTGGGGAGGGAGTTTGCTTTGCCACAGTAAGCCCTCTTGCTATGGAAAGGACTGTGTCCCTGCCCACCTCATTCTCTCATCTCATCAGGAGTGAGTGGAGGGCAAAGGGAGGAGACTGTGGAGTCAGGTCCGGCAGCAGCATTAGCAGTTCTGGTCGGTAGTAGGAGAGGGAAGACTCTGTCACCACACTGTCCCCCAGGAGTCAGTCTGCTCGCCACTTAACCTTATTGCCCTCAGGTAGAGAGATACGGGTCTTGCTCACCCAAGGCCACCAGACTTAGGCTGTAGGCAATTTTCAGAAGTTTTCTAACCTCTGATCTGCCTGCATACTTACTTGTCTGGGCCAGGCTAGTGAGCCTCCTTCATCTTCACTTCCAAATAAAAACAAACTTTCAGGGGCCAGATTCCTACTTTCTACACTAGCTTCTAAGCTGATGAGGGTAGAACAGACAGACTAAATCCTTGGACCTGCGATCAGAAGCTGTCTCCTTCCCACTTTTGAAACCGAAAGTCCTATGGGAGTGGCAGTAATAATTAGCAATTAATGGATTGTGGAGTAAATGTGGTTATTTATGAAAAATGCATTGCGGATTCCAGAGGACTCTAAGGCCACCCAAAGGTCAAGGAGTGTCATTGTTAAAAATGCCCCAGCCCTAGGAATGGTCTTGGATGGAATCCGCGCTCTAACTTCCATCTCCTGTGTGTTATGGAGCTGCGAGCCCCGCAGGGAGCTGTTGGGGCCCGAGAATCGGCATTAGGGGACAGCAGAATCACGTTAGAGGTTTTCCTGGGGTTGGCAGCGGAGACCTAGGGGAAGGGGGCGTGTCTCAGCCTGGCTCTGTCCCCTCCTCTCTTGGTCCCACAACGCCCGCGGTGGCAGCTGCCAGGAGGGTCGCTGTGCGGATACGGGAGGCCGGGCCTTGCGGGCGGCGCAGCGGCGCTAGCTGGGCGGGCCGGGCCGGGCCTTTGTGCGCGCAGGGCGGAGGCAGCGGTTCCCGAGGGCGGGGCGGGAGGAGAGGGCGGCGCCGGGTCCCCGCCCGCTGCCGCTGCCGCTGCCGCTGCTGCCGCCGCTGCCGCAGCCCCCGCCCCTGGCCTGCCCGGCCCGCGGCGGCGGCAGCGTGGCCGCGGCGCGCGTCAGCAGAAGCAGAAGCAGAAGCAGAAGCAGCAGGAGCGGCGGGGCGGCCCGCGCGGGTGTTTATGTCGGGTCGCGGTGTCCCCCGGCAGCATGGCGGACTACCTGATCAGCGGCGGCACCGGCTACGTGCCCGAGGACGGCCTCACCGCTCAGCAGCTCTTCGCTAACGCCGACGGCCTCACCTACAAGTAAGCGCTCGCCTCGGCCCCACCTGGGTGCGCGCATCCCAGCACCGCGGCGCGGCCCGGCCTGGCCCTGCACGTGCGCCGCTGCTGACGCCCCCGGACCCCGGTCCAGTAAGAGTGACTCGGGGCTGATGGGGGCTGGGCAAGGGAAGGAAGCAGGCCCGCGAGAGCAGACGGACGTGGCACAGTGACATCGCGGGGCCTCGGTGCCTGTGCTTGTCTCTGGCCGGATCTCTGTATGACCTGCCGCCTTGCACCTCTCTGGGGCATCTTGGCATCTTGGAGGGACCTGAGGGCTGACGGGGAAGCCAGATGTGGGAGTTCTGGGGAGGCTACCAGACCTTCAGCCTTCCCTCCCAGGAAGAGCAGAGGGGTTCCTGGGGCCCAACTCAGACAGCTGCTGAGCATTTTTCCCAGGAGAGGCCCTATGGATGACCCCTTTTCCCCACCATCCAGTCTGGTTGCCTTCTACTTGTGCCCCTCCTGCCCACAGGTTGTCACTGGTGCCCTTTGGCTTCCCCAGAGTGAGTATTCTGTGATCACGTGCCATAAGCCCACTTAGTGTGGGATTTGAGACCAGGATGGAGACCAGCCCATCTGCCTCTGGCTCAGATTGCCTTTTTCGTGGGCCCTGGGCCAGTTGTCCTGCCTGCTGCAGGCCTGGCCCTGGCTGTCCTTCTGGCTGCAGGACTATACCCCTGCCAGGAAGGAGCATTTGAACCCAAGACTGGGGCAGAGTGGGGATGCTGGCCAGCTAACAGCACCACTGGCCTCTCCTACTGTCTCCTCCCTGGCTCATAAGCATTGCTGCTTGGCAGGCAATTTTTCTACACACCAGGATACCATGTCACTGCTGGGGAAGGTCCTCTCTTACTTGCCTTAGGTGAGGGGTGTATATAATACCCAGAGAATGCCAAGAAGCACAGACCCCAGTATTTCTTCTCGGGCCTCTTAAGTGAGCTACAGAGGCCTCCCTGGCATACAGAAGGGCTGCCAAGGGGTGGGGGCAGCTGAAAGTCTTTGGTGATGGAGGATGGAGTAGAGCTTTGATATATTTTCCATTTTCATCTTCTACAGGAGCTCCTAGGCACGGGGACAAATTAACTACCCTATCTCATTCACTCTGACTTTTTCTTGCTCACTGGAGGTGCCTGCTGTTTTGCGTAGCCTGGTTCAGAGTTTTCCTGGTGTAGCATTTACTTTTGGGGTGTGTCTGTCATTGCTGTGATTTTAGGAAGGTTGAGCCTGTGAGGGCTCTTGGACTGTAGCACTGCACCCAGGCCCACCCATACAGCCCTGGATGCCTTTTTTTGGCTTCATTGTAACCATGACCCACTCTAGTGTGGGCAGCTGCCATGCTTTGGCCAGTCCCAGTGTGATGCCTCCTTGCTCCCCTTTCCTGCCTGAGTCATGTCTATTGGTTGCCCCTTGACAGTTGCTGTGCTGTCAGAACTTGCCCCGCGCCCAGGCCCCTGGGGTCCTTCCATGCTGCTTTGAACCTATGTGACTCAGCAGCCTCCCAGCTGGGGCGGCCAGCTTGCCCTGTGCTGGGTCATGGTCATGTCTTGTTGCACGACAAAATAATTGTCAGGTACCATGTTTTCTGGTCTCACTTATTGTTTGCCCTTACCAAGACTGAGAAATGTTCAAGGGCAGGCATTTATCTGTTGTGTGTGGCCATATGGGAACTTCTCTCTCCCTTGACAAGCCCTGAGCCCTGAAGGCAGTGGAAGTTTTGAGCTAAGTACATTGGTGGAACAAAATACACCTACCTCCCGCCATCTTTGCCTCCAGTTCTGGGGACTAGAGTCAGCAAGACACCAGTGAGGCGAATGAGGAGGTTTGTCCAGGCCCCTTGCCCCCATGGGCTGCCCCTGGCATGGCAGACTCTGGCCCTTTGTGGTCCCCTGCCCACCAGGAGCACTCACCTTCTGTCTTCACAGCGACTTCCTGATCCTCCCAGGATTCATAGACTTCATAGCTGATGAGGTGGTGAGTACCCCTTCCTTTGACACGGGAGGGACTTGGCGTGTGGCACTGGGCGTGTGGCAGGTGAAGCAGGCTCTCACTCAAGGGCAGGGTGTGGGAAAGACTTTCCTTGGGAATGTGGTGGGTACAGCCTTTATTTTTGCCAGAGGGACTGACAGAAGGCAAAGGGTTATGCCTCTCAGGCAGAGGCAGCTGGGCAATGTGGGGTGCTGGGGGGTCTGAGTGGGTGCCTGGCACACAAGCATAGAGGGCACTGTCACTGATGGAGCTTGGAGGGCGTTCAGAAAACGCCCTGGCTGGGAAAGCTTGGGTGTGGCTGCCTTATTATGTGGACCAAGTAAGGACTGGGTGTTGTTTGAAATGCTGAGCAAGGACAGCACTGATCCCACAATGGACATAACTGGCAAGGGGGTTAGAAGGGGTAGGATTTCAGACAAATGCAAAGAAGGGAGCGTGGTACCTTGCTTTCCACAGAGGCTCAGCAATAAACCAAATGAATGAGCAGTTAGTATACTTATTATATACTAATTGCTTTTGTTTTTAGGTTCTGGGAGTCGAACTCAGGACCTTGCGTTTGTCAGGCAGGCACTGTGCCGCTGAGCAGTATCCCAGCCCTTATACTAATTGTATATGTTATATTCTCATGAAAATCAATTGGGGCTATGAGGATGGTATTAATTAGTTTAAGAAAAGCTTGATGATTCTGTGATACATTTGTACACATTAAAAAATCATTTCTTTTTGGTTAAAAGATAATTTCTTATCTGTTGCTGTTATTATTGTTTATTCTGGTCTGATTCTCATGGAAGGCCAAAATACTGAGCCTTTATGTGTGGAGAAACTCACATCTTAGCCTATGTGCACCCAGAGCTGACTCAGACATATTTTGTTTCTTTTTTAAGACACAGGGTCTCACTGGCCTTGAACTTACTATGTACAGCCCAGGTTGGGTTCAAATTCACAGTAATGCTCCTGCCTCAGTCTCCTGAGTACTGGGATTATGGGAGTGTGCCATTACACCCAGCTCGGACAGATTTTTTTAAAGGGGAAATTTTGGTTATTCTGTGTATTTCCCTTTATGATAGCAACTAGGAAGTATTCTTGGTAAAGCTGTTTAGTTTAACAGAGTTTACTAAAGCATACTCCTTGGCTTTGTATCAGAGTCTGGACTAACTCCCAGGAAGAGAAGGGTTCAAAGGAACCTCCCTGGTTACTGAGCATTTTGCTACCCTATGAGCTTTGTCAGGCTCTTCTCTGGTATGATGGGAGAGAAGAGGGTGGCTTTTTCTAGGCTGTGGAGTTAGGGCTCTGGCCCAGGGTCTGTAATTGACTTTAGGGGCCTCTGAATTTCAACAGTGGTATATCAAAGTCTTGGGTGGGGGGGCTTAGGGACTAGAATCGGCAACTGTTAACCCAAATCTCAGAGGGGTCTGATTTAGCCTTTCACGGACATATATCATTCATACCACCTACAGGTGATTCATAATTGTATACAGTTGAGTGTCCTTTATCGAAATGGTCAGGACCAGAAGTGTTTAGGATTTCATGTTATTTTCAGATTTTGGAATATTTGCAAATACATTATAAGATATCTTAGAGGTGGGACCCAAGTTAAAACCAGAAATTCTTTTATATTTCATATAAACTTTATATAGCCTGAAGGTAATTTTATACAATATTTTTGGGGTGCGTGCTTTGACTGCCTTGTCATGAGGTCAGGTGTAGCATTTTCCACTTGTGGCATCACATTGGTGCTCAAAAAGTTTAATTCAGAGCATTTTGCACTTTGGATCTTTAGGGTAGGGACGCTCACCTGTTTCTTGGATTTCTAATAGACCCTTCTCTGTACCTGCCCCTGTCTCAGCCTTTGTCACCTCGAATCCCAGCACATGTTCCCAGTGATCACTTGGCCTTGCTGTTTTTCTTCCTGGCTGAAATTGGCTTGTCCACGTGTCTCATGTTTGTTGTCTTTCTATCTAAGTGGAACATCAGCTCCACAAGAGCTGCGTTGCCTACTGCCCTGTTCCCAGGTCTGTGTGTAGCTGGAGCTGAACCAGACAGATGTTTTAGGGGGAAATTTGAGCCCTTTGGTATATTTTCCTTATGCCAGTAACCAGGAAGCCTTCTTGGGCCAGCCATTAAGTTTAGTAAAGTTTACTGAGTGCCCTGGCTTGTGCCAGAATCTGGACTGGCTGCTAGGAAGAGAAGTAACTAAAAAGACCCCTGCCTGGCCATCAAGGGTCTCATCATCCCTCATATAGGGTACAGCTAGGTGCTGGTAGATGTTGGTCTTGTCGCTGATGAAGCCCTTCAATAGACTGTGCCTTTGTCCTCAGGACCTGACGTCAGCCCTGACCCGGAAGATCACGCTGAAGACACCACTGATCTCCTCTCCCATGGACACTGTGACAGAAGCTGACATGGCCATCGCAATGGCTGTGAGTCCTGTGCCTGAACGGGGCAGAGCAGACTGAACACATAGGCTGTGCAGAGGGATAGGGCTGAGGAGGGTTGGCCCTGGCTCTCACCACACTTCCCTTCTGCCCCAGCTGATGGGAGGAATTGGTTTCATTCACCACAACTGCACCCCGGAGTTCCAGGCCAACGAAGTGCGGAAAGTCAAGGCAAGTACCAGGCTTGTCTGTAGAAAGATACCACCTAGCACCCTGCCTTGCCAAGTCTCCCAGCTGCCCTGGTCCTGTGCCTCTGCTGCACTGTTGGCTGGTTGCTATGGGATCCTGGCTGCTTGTCCTCACAAAGAGGGCACAGGACTGGGCCCTTATTTTCCCACTGGCCTCTCACCCCACTGAGAGCCCTGGCTTCTCTGTGCACAGCCAGAACCCTGACATTCTTCCAGCCTTTTCTTTCCCCTTCTGCCTGCAGAAGTTTGAGCAGGGCTTCATCACAGACCCTGTGGTGCTGAGCCCCTCACACACTGTGGGCGATGTGCTGGAGGCCAAGATCCGGCATGGCTTCTCCGGCATCCCCATCACTGAGACTGGCACCATGGGCAGCAAGCTGGTGGGCATCGTCACCTCCCGAGACATCGACTTCCTTGCTGAGAAGGACCACACCACGCTCCTCAGTGAGGTGCCAGTGGGGTAGCGCAGGTGGGCTGGGGTAAAAGGAGGGCCCTACACCCTGGAGCTCCAGGTCGGTGCTTGTGACCGGGGACCAGAGGGAGGCCTGGCTGTTTCTCTCTCACCTGCCAACCTGCAGGCAAATGTTCCTGGCCCCACAGGTGATGACGCCCCGGATGGAGCTGGTGGTGGCCCCAGCAGGCGTGACGTTGAAAGAGGCAAATGAGATCTTACAGCGCAGCAAGAAAGGTACTAGGAAGCAGGCAGAACATTTAACTCTTTGTACCTCTGGTCCCTCTGGTCCTTCATGACCCTCAAGTTGTTCCTCATTCAGCCTTGAGGAAGGTTTGAATAACCCCAGGGGGGCTGAAGCACGATTTCCAATGTCCTTCTTCTGGCTCAGGGATATGTCTCTCTAATTCAGCATCCCTACAGTGTTTCTCCAAACTGGTCCTACGAGGTGCTTGCCACATAAAAGTGTTCTGTGAGTGGGTGTGGTATCCAGTACTATAATCCCAACGCTTGTAACTGAGGCCAGCCTATCCTAAGTGGAGAGACCCTGGCTCAAAAAAGAAAAAAAAAAAGAAAGAAAAACACCACTACAAACTTCTGTGGGAGGCTGAGACTCTGTCTCAAAACAAGAACAAGTTTTTTTTTTAAAAGCCTGGGAAAGTACCTTAGTTACCAAGTGCCTTGTGTTCTAAGCACTGAAAGATTCTATGGTTTTAAAAGCTTGAGAAATTCTGCTTTCCATACCCCGCCTCCCATTTTGCATAGAGTAGCAGTTTGGCTTATTAATTACCAGTCCAATTATGTAAATATGGGATAGCCAAAACTCCATAATTTTTTTTGGTTTTTTTGAGACAGGGTCTCACTATGTAGCCCAGGCTGACCTTGAATTCACTATGTAGCTCAGGCTGGCTTTGAACTTGCAGTGATCCTCCTGCCTCTGCCTCCTGCGTTCTGGGATTATAGGTGTGTACCATCATGCCTGGCCTTTTAAGATATAAAAGATATCTTATAAGATAACAGGAAATATAAAAATATAAAGATGACAGTTTTATGAAATATATTCAATACAAGAATTGACTAGTTGAAATGACACACACCTTCCCTGAGAGTCAGTATGTAAACAAATGCTCTGCCATTGCCCAAGTGATGCTCAGGGTAAACTGATAAGTGGTTAAGGGCCCTGAAAGCGTCAGTTAAATTTGAATATTGGAGCTGCTTACTACTCACCAGATCCCTGTGGGCTGTTGCTTCCCTGGTCCATAGTGAAGAGCTCTTTGGGGTGTGTATGGGGACAGGCTTATATTTGTGCCCCAGCTAGTAGTTTTTGACTATCTGGGTCTGTGGCCCAGGAGGTAAAAAGCTGTCAGTGCCCAGACACTGCCTTCCACCCTGGCCAGGGCACAGAACAGGAAGATCCTAAGAACCTGCTTGGCCACCAGAGTTTGCTTCCTGCTCCTTAAGAAGGATCCAGGCTTTTAGGAATACTTTCTAGGTTGGTGCTGTCACCTAGTGGCTGGTTTGGGTATTTCAGTGGAGTTTCGGGCCTGGGCTGTTTTTTATCCCTCTTCTCAACACCCATCACCCAGCCTCTCACTTATCCCCAAGCCTGCCTCTTCATCTTACATCTGTCTTCCTGGTCAGGGAAGCTGCCTATTGTCAATGATCGCGATGAGCTGGTGGCCATCATTGCCCGCACCGACCTAAAGAAGAACCGAGACTACCCTCTGGCCTCCAAGGACTCCCATAAACAGCTGCTGTGTGGGGCAGCTGTGGGCACCCGAGAGGATGACAAATACCGCCTGGACCTGCTCACTCAGGCGGGCGCTGACGTCATTGTGCTGGTGAGGAGGGTAGTGGTTCCCCAGAGCTCACATTCACCTTTAAGTTTGAGGTCAACCTAGCCGTGTGCCTCCCTTGTTGCTCTTTTTCTGGGCTTCTATGTGTTCCCTGGGTGTCAGAATCCTGGCACTGTCTCTGAGGAATCCAGAACATGCTGAAAACCTTCCCTATGTATAATTTTTTTTTTTGGTATGGGAATCAAACTCAGGACCTTGTACTTGCCAGTCAGGTGCTTATGCAGCTGAGCTGTATCTCAAGCGCCATGTATAAATTGACTCTAAAAGTGACAGTGCATATTTGCTAGGAGCTCCCTGTTCAGCAGGCACCAAGTTCAGACCTGTATGTGTATTTGTTCATTTAATCTCTACAATAATACCTTTAGGTAAGAGTGCCATTTCCAGGTGATGGATGAAGAAACTGGGACTCAAATGGATTAATTTCACTTGGTTAGTGTGTTGGTGGGAACCTGTGTTAATCAGCTTTCCAATACTGTGACAAAATATATGATGCAACCAACTTAAAAGAAAGAAAGGCTTGTTTTGCCTCAGACTCATGGTTTAAAAAATTTTTTTAAGTTAAAAAAAAGCAAAACAAAAACAGAACATAGCCAGTCAAAGCAAATCATGGTAAGTGATACAGTACTTCACAACAGTCTCAGGGGCTTTGGTCAATATCCACTGAGCCTGTTGCTTTGAGCCTTTGGCTGCACTTTGCACCATGGTGGGAAGTAGGGCAGAGGAGGTTTACCACACGGTGTGTCGGGAAACCGAAGGTTAAAAGAGAGGCTAGATCTCAAAAGCCTCTTCCAGGGAATGCTCCAGGGGCCTAACTTCCTCTACTGGGTCTCACCTCTTTTTTGGGAGGGTCTCACTTCTTAAAAGTTTTACCTTCTCATAGTGGTACCATGGTCTAGTGTAAGCCTTCCACACATAGCTCCTTTGGGGGTACTAAGTATTCAAACTATAGCCGGGTGTGGTGGCACATCCCTGTAATCTCAGTGCTTGGGAGGCTGAGGCAGGAGGACTGCAAGTTTGAGGTCACCTTGGGTAACTTTGTAAGACCCTGCCTCAAACTAAAAAGAGGGGCTGAGGGTGTAGCCTAGTAGCAGAGCATTCACCCAGCATGTGGTAGGGCTCTGGGCTCAGTTTCTGACTCTGCAAAAGAAAAGGGAAGGCAAGAGGAGGGACCCCACTGTAGGAGATCTCAGACTCTTCTTTCTCCAGGGGCAGAAGGGGGCTCTGTCTGCTCTGAGGCTGTACCTGAGTGTTTATTTAGCCTTCTAGGGAAGCAGGGCTGTTTTGGCCCTCAGCTGAGAATTGTCAAGTGACTTCCTAGGGAAAAAGAGAAAATGCATTCCTGTGTGGCACTTTTCATAAGATCCAAGGAACCAGGCACTTGGATCCCCAGGTGGAGCCTTGGCTCTAAACTTTCTGTGTCCCTATCTACAGGACTCCTCCCAGGGGAACTCAGTGTATCAGATTGCTATGGTGCACTACATCAAGCAGAAGTACCCCCACCTCCAGGTGATTGGGGGGAATGGTGAGTGCAGGCTCCCCGCATCCTGCTGCTGCTGCCCCTTGCTATATCACCCCTCTGTCCCTCAACACCATGGGAATGGCATTGCTGCTGTGCGGGTGGTAGGGGAAGAATGGGCATTGGTTACTTAGGTGTTCATGGCAGAGGGGTGTGTGTGTGTGTGTGTGTGTGTGTGTGTGCTAGATCGAGGTTGCAGGAAGCTACTGGGAGAGCAGGGACATCCCGTCCTCATATTGTCCCTCTGTTTGTCTTCCCCAACATCCAGTAGTGACAGCAGCTCAGGCCAAGAACCTCGTTGATGCTGGTGTGGACGGGCTCCGTGTGGGCATGGGCTGTGGCTCCATCTGCATCACCCAAGAAGGTGGGTGTCCAGGAGGAAGCATGACTGCTGATTAGAACAGCCCCTGGCCACCCACAGTTTTTGTACCATGCACAGCAAGTGCTGGCCCTGCTAGGCCCTTCCTGGGATGTGGGCTCAGGGTGACCCAGACATAGGCTCTGCTGTGTCTTGCCCATGGACTTGGTGGGATCAGGGGTGAGTGGATGAGGGCACTGAGTTTGGGGTATACAGCAGCCTTCTTGGTCTTCGGGTTCTAGTCAAGGAAGCCCAGCCTGGGACCCCAGGATGATAGGATTATTTTTCTATGAATAGACAGGGATCTTATGAACTCATATTACCATTGGTGAAAACAGAGTAGCAGGGGGAGTTGCACTGAGTCACAGAGTCCTTTTACAGGGTGGATTCCTGTAACATGGAGGGGTGAGGGGAGACCCCAATATGTGTTCCTTTGTGGTTCAGAGTGTCCTTTCTGAAGGCTGGTGTCTGACTTGGAGGAGCGAGTCAGATCTGACAGTCAGTGGTAATGATCTGGTTCCTATTGTGAAGGACATTTCTACAAAATGCTGAGTGATTCTTTGGGCCATCCCTGCCCAGGACATCTGCCCCTTTTAGGCTTCAGGGCCTCTGCCTTTTAAGTTTCTACCATCACCTTAGTGGACCACGGTGGTGAGATGTGGCCCTCTCTGATCTAATACACATTAATTGAGCACCTGCTGTGTGCTAGGCACTGTGCTAAGCCTTGGAGTGTAAGTAGGGACAAAACTAGTGGCCCCATCTCTAGCTTGGCCAGCCTTGCACCTATCTGTAGCAAATTACTGTTTCCTTGGGGTTTCCACTTTAAACTTAAAGGACCTTGGACAAGTGAAAAATGAATGCAGTGCCCTCCCCAAAGGAGGCCATAAGCGCCTAATCCTAGTTGCAGCCTTTGCAAATGAGAACTTCACAGGGGAGCTTGTATATCCAGACCCGGTGATGCTGGGGACCACCAGTTAGGGAATGCTGTACTCTGGGGGAGCCAGCACCAATCCCCCCACCACACTAAATTCCCTGTGGTGCTGTTAGGGGCGGGTGGCCTGGGTCCCTGGAGGGACACTCAACCAACTCTTGCTGGTGTCTGTTTTATGACTCAGAAGTACTTTCCCAGAGTGCAGGTGGGCCAGGGAGAGAGGCTGACCTCCTCAAGAGCCTGGCCCCGTGCTGCTGCCGACTTGTTTCTGTTCTGTGCATTCCACCCTCCCAGTGATGGCCTGCGGCCGGCCCCAGGGCACTGCTGTGTACAAGGTGGCAGAGTATGCGCGGCGCTTTGGTGTGCCAGTCATAGCTGATGGTGGCATCCAGACTGTGGGGCATGTGGTCAAAGCCCTGGCCCTTGGAGCCTCCACAGGTGAGGGAAACTGCGGAGCGGGGTGGGCAGGTAGAGTTGGGAGCTGGGGGCAGCAGGATTGCAGGTGGGAGATACTGACTCCTTGACCTCCACAGTGATGATGGGCTCCCTGCTGGCCGCCACCACAGAGGCCCCCGGTGAGTACTTCTTCTCTGATGGGGTGAGGCTCAAGAAGTACCGAGGCATGGGCTCGCTCGATGCCATGGAGAAGAGCAGCAGCAGCCAGAAACGATACTTCAGGTGTGTGCCCTGGACTCCGCCACCGTATGCCAGCCCAGTGGGCCTACACAAACCCCCTACTCTAGATGATACTCACCCTTGTAATAGAGTTCTGGGAACTGAGGCACAAGCATAAGTAGTGGACAAGCACCAAGACCTGGACCACCTGACTCAGAGGCTGTGCGGTCTCTGCTGTAGCCCAGCCAGTGGCTGCTACAGGGACCCTGATGGGTGGCATCTTCCCTGCCCCTGCCCTGAGAGATGACGTGAAGTCCTCCGAGCCAAAGGCTGCCGGGCTCAGCCCCTGCACCTCCTACCTCTTCCCACAGCGAAGGAGACAAGGTGAAGATTGCGCAGGGTGTCTCAGGCTCCATCCAGGACAAAGGCTCCATTCAGAAGTTCGTGCCCTACCTCATAGCCGGGATCCAGCACGGCTGCCAGGACATCGGGGCCCGGAGCCTGTCGGTCCTGCGGTGAGCTCTGAGGCGAGGGGCGGCAGGTGGGCCCTTCTCTACCTAAGTGCCCTGACCTCACCTACCCACCCTCCAGGTCCATGATGTACTCAGGAGAGCTCAAGTTTGAGAAGCGGACCATGTCAGCCCAGATTGAGGGCGGCGTGCACAGCCTGCACTCGTAAGTGGGGCGGCCTTCTCTCCCTGGCTGGCTGGCTGGCAGGCACTGGGATTCGCAGGTGGGGCCAGGGTTCAGAGGCTGAGCTGACGTTCCAGGGGACGTGGACCCTGCACACCGAGTTGGATACTGCTGCAGAATGGACCTGTTACCCTCATGCTACAGGGCCCCAAGTTTTGTCCTGTAGCCCCCAGGCAGCCAGGTCACTCCTCTTGGGCGTCTCTCAGAGCAGGGCACCCCAGTCCCACCTGGGCTCCCCAGCCTTTGCTTGCTCAAAAAGCTTGGTGGCTGGTGGCAGGTGGCTGGTGACGCTGGGCTCTTGCTGGTGGCAGCCCCATGTAGGCAGGCAGAAGATGAAGGCATAAGGCCTCTAGTGGGGAGAAAGGCAGAGAGAGATCAGGGCTGGTGCTGGGGCAGCTGTGGGCGGGGGCAGAGCTAGTTGGCAGCCGTAGTTGCAGGCATGTGGCCTTCCTGGCCGAGAGGACCCATCTCCCCAGGCATAGACGGGCATCTAACCTGTGTCTCTTTCTGCCCCACCCTCCCGTAGCTATACCTTTGTGCCGTGTAAGTAACTGCGCTGCCCGGGGCCAAGCCTAGAGTAGAGCAGGGGCCATCTGGGTGGGGCTTGGGCTGGGAGGATGGACATTGGGTTGGGGGCGGCGCTGAATTATAATCTTGGGACATGGACCCTGGGATCGGGCCCTCCTGGCCCGTGTCCCTAGCACCATGGTGGAAAAGGCTGGCTGTGGCCCCTCATCCAGCCAAAACACAAATCCCTGCTGGGATGGTGAGTGGCCACAAGGGGCGTGGGCCACCATGTGTGTGCAATGGGGCGGAGACAGGCAGCAGAGCTTTAGCATCTGGTCGGAGCCTCCTGTGTGCGGATGGCTATGCCTTCCTGACACATCTCTCCACCCCAGCACCAAGGACAGTCCACGTAGGTGTGACGGTGGCTAGAAGGACCTGGCCTGGTTCTTCAGGGAGCCCTGGCTGTGGAGGCCAGAGGCCCAGGACTACCTGCTTTCTCTTACCCCTAAATCTGGGGTCCCCAGATGAGGGGATTTTATGACGGGAAGAGGGTCTACACACCCACTCTCGGTTGCCTCTTGTCTCCACAGTTTCGAGAAGCGGCTGTACTGAGGATGGTGGCGGAGGCCGCAGTGGTGGAGGGGGCACACCCCAGGACCCCACTTTGGGCACAGCCTCCCTCCATAACTGAGTGGTCCATGGATTTGCACTACGGGTTCCTTGACTCTTTTCCAAGGAGAGAGGAGGCGAAGTCCTGAGGGGACTGCAGCCTCTCCCTGGGCACTCCTCACAGAGTTAGGGCTGCCCCGGGAGCCCCCCAGGTTCTCCCTTCTTCAGCCCCTGAGCCCAGCCAGCCTGGGCGCACAGGCCCTGTGCCTGCCTCAGGTCTCTCTCGCTGCAGCCTGCTCTGCCTGGCTCCCACCCCTGGGGCAGGTGGTCCCTCCTGGCTTCTCCTGTAGGGCACTTCCCTCCCTGCCACCCTCCCCTAGGAAATGGTGCTCTCCTGGCCTTGCCTCTGGCCCCTTCCTGGGCTGCTGCCCTCTCAGCCGTGTGGCACTCTGGGCTCCTGACCTAGGCCATGGGGGAGGTCTCTGCCCCCTTCCCCTGGCCTGAGGCTACCCTGGGCCCTGTTCCTCAGGCCACTTCCCCACCCCTAGACCTGGGGAAGCTGCTGCCCCGATGATGGCCACCTGCCCGGCATTCCTGACTTGCCATGGTCCCCAGGTGTACCAGTCCTGCCCTCTCCTCTCAGCTGCAGTTGAAGGCTTTAACTTTGCACACTTTGGGATCACAGTTGCAACATTGTATATTAAATCTGAATAAATCAAGCAGGTCTCAATGTCGCTACCATCCTTGTCTCTGTTCCTTACCTGCTGGTGACTGGTGGCTCTCTTGGTGGTGAACTGGAGCCCTGTCAGAGGTAGGATGGTGAGGAAGGCATTGTACCTGATGCAAGTGGATATGTGGCAGCAGGTCTCCCAGGGCAGTGCCAACTGGCCAGCAAGTTCTGTAGCCATGCGGTGACACAGAGAAGTCACTGTGGTTATAGACCAGCAGTGGGGGCCTCATGGGTGACTGCCAGAAAGCACCACTGCATCCTTATAATGCCGACACAGCCCAGACACGGGAAGACAGTGTGGCGGTGGCCCTGACCTCGTGGTCCAGGGCCTGTGATGTCATCAGCTGATAAGCACCTGCGGGAACCGGGCAGAGTAGGTGAGCTCTCACTGTTCACATGTGGCGCAGCTCTTGCGCTCCGCCTCTACCCTCTGCTCCACAGATAGACGGCCCCGCAGGCTGCTGCATACTCCCAGAAACGGAGAGATCTTGGGATGTTCACATTGCCTCTAGTGTTGTGACGGGGCAGTAGTTTCAAAGGTGTCCCATCAAGGCAGGGAACAGACAGCACTCAAACAGCAAGGAAGACGATTTGGGACTGGCCTGGTGGCAGACAGAAGCAGAGGATGAGGATGACCCCTGAATATAGTAATGATCTGGAAATGCCCATGTGTCTACCAGAGAGGGGCTCCACAGGCCCTGTTGACACGCCGTGCTCTCTCAGGCCCCCACTGACAGCCTTTTGGCTAGGGGTCCTGGTGTCTGTGGACAGTGTCTGGGCCAGGCCTCTAATGCAGGATCACCCAGCTTTGTGGCATCTTCAGGGATGAAAAGGGTTAAGTGACAAGATGAAGAGGTTCAGAGTTGGCCTCATGTCTGTTCCAGGAGTTGTCACAAAAAGAATGGATCACTGGGAGTCCCTGGAGGCCTTGTTCTCTGGAGTCTGTCCTCTGTGAATACCTAAGTTCAGAGGTGACCCAGCTGGCAGGGGAGGAGGATCCCTGGCCTAGGAGATGGAAAGGATGAGGACGATGGACCAGCTGCACACTGGTTTACAAAAACCATTACAGGAAGCAGTGTGACCAGCAATAGATGGGAAAGGTCTTGGGTTTTAGATAAATGCTAGACCACTTTGAGTCAAGATGAGTGGATCCAAGGAGGCGGTTTCCTTTGAACTAGACCCAACCTGTCAATAGAACAGAGAAGTGTGACGTGTTACCCCATCACTTGAGGGATGTTAGCGTTCATTTGACCTTTCTGGAGGAAATTCTAGAACAGTGGTCCTCAGAATTTGGTGTGCATCAGAATACCTGGAGAGCCAGGGAAGACCCCAGAGGCCCCGGCTCACTGGAGTGAGGGGGCTTGAGGCTGAGCCCCGGCTGGATACCCAGCCCCCATTTCTCATATATACCACAGTCTGAGAATCACTGTTGTAGAAGAAATCTATGCACTCAAGTACCTGATTTCTGAGACTCTTTCCAAAACATATGTCACAGAAAAAAATTCTTAGATGTCCCAATACCTGTCTCCTGGCCTCATTGTGTAAGGATTAGCGAACCCATAGACGGTTATAGGACTAAGTAAGTCTGTTTGCTTTCCTGTTGCCCAGATGAGCAGCAGCCAGGGATAACCCAGACAGCATGCTCACTCTAGGCTGCAAGTTCAGCCACAGTGGGCACAACCCAGGTGGGACAGAAGGACAGATGCCCTTTGCAGGAAAGCCATATAAGGTGGCTATGCAGAAGCAGCAGAGGCACATTTGCAACAAACCCAGTCAGCAGAATTCACTTCTACCTGGCATGCAGCCTGGTTTGAATGGCTCAGATGCCGCTTTCCCTCTCTCCCTGGTACACTTACCCAGGGCCATGCAGCACAGGGTCCCCACCACCAGGCTATTGAAGATCAATGCGAAGCCATGCTGCCATGGCACCCCAGGTCCTAGTTTTGGGCACTGGCCTCAGCGCACAGGTAGTCTCTTGGAGAAGGTATGTATCACCTGGCAGCCAGCCACTGCCCCACGTCTCTTACAGCCCTCAAGCAGTGCAAACAAGTCCTGGAGTGGACACAGGTATGGGCAAGCCAGGAAGAACTGCAAAAGCAGGGGAAGTGGGCAGGGCCAGGGGCCACCGGGTTGGGGAGGTGGATGGAGCAGGAGAGTCATGTCACCATTTCATCGGTGAGGAGTAACAGGCCATTTCTGGAACATGTGGGGACAGATGAGGGACGAGCATTGGGCAGCCCCCAACAATGGCTCCACCTTCTCCCCTTCCTCAGAGGATTGAGAATGAGGACTCTCAGATGGCAGGGGCAAGAGTTCCAGACTAGCTCTCTGATGCCTCCTTCAACTTTCACTGGCTCTAGTGTCAAAGGGGGGTGGACAATCATCCTGAGAGGAGGAAGGGTCATTACTTTGGCCATGCGTGCCTGGTTGCCCCAACACCACTCTCTACCCTCTTCCATCTGGAGTGGGGTTGGAGAGGAAGAAGGACCCCCAAAAGGGTGGCTGAGGGGAGGCAGGTCTTCCTTCTGTCCTTAAGTGAGGTTTTTATCCTTTGAGGATCCCCTTTTACTTGTCAGGGCCAGATTCAAGGCTCAACCTTGCATACAACACCTTACTAGACGTTTGAGGGACGGGTCCTACCTACTTCTCCACACTCGCAGCAGTCCTTTGCCTCCAGCCTGAATTTGGAGGTGGGGAATCTCGTCAGAGGATAGTGGTAGGGTAGAAGCACCCAGCCCCACATCAGTTGTGCCCAGGGCTGGGTTTACCTGCAGGCTGTGGAAGTCACCATTGCCAACTTCCCCTCAGTTACCTTGTGGCTTGTCTCAGGAGGGAAGATGGGTGGCCAAGACTCAGACACCTTGGTCTCCACACTTCTACTCATTAAACCCATTGGTAACAGCTTCTGGAATGAAATCCAGGGTGTCTGGTCCAGGTATGGGGCAGATGGAAGACATCTGGATAGTAAGGTGCAGTGTTATCCTGGAGCAGGTAGAACAACTTTCCCTCACCCTGTGCCTCAGTTTAGAGAAACTGATAACCTAACAGTGAAGGTACCCCAGCAGATGGCCCCCTTCAAACTCACTGTGTGGACCAGGCTAGCCTTGAACTTGTGATCCTCCTCCCTCAGCCTCCCAAGTGCTGGGATTACAGATACAGGCATGTCCAGCTGCTGTCTCTTGAACCCACACTTCAGGCATTTCACTTCATTCTGCACCTCAGAGTGACCCTAGGGTGGCTGAGGGCAAGGGCTGTCTCAGGCAGAATCAACCAGAGCCCTGGTTTCCCTAGCAGGCGTCTGTCTGCTTCTCTCCACTGCAGGAGGAAGGCTGATCTGAGGCAGCTGTCATGGTGTATAAGGAAGCTGCTCCCCACAGAGGAAAAGGAGTGTGAGACTAGGCTCCAGGAGCCGAGCAGCTCAACAGGAGGAGGAGCAGCAGGGGTTGATAAGAACCTTGCTGCGATCCCAACCCAACTCTAACATTTTCATCCTCCTTGTGGAGCACGGGCCAGTGGACAGCAAAGTGCACGTCTGCACTGCGGATTCTGAGCTTCAGGAAATCAATGAAAGGGAGGGACTTCCTGCGGACCCTTGTCCCCTGTCTTCCTCTTTAGATGAGGAAGGACACGACTCCTACTCTCCTCACAGCCCACAGTATACAGTCTTTTTTACGGTCTCTGTTCTCTAGGGAGATTTGGAGACAAAAGGAGCAAAGCACTTTTCTGCAAGATGGGCGGGAGGTGGAGGTGGCCAGAAGGGTGTTCCCTGCTCCTCAGCTGCGGGATTCCCTGCCCCGGTGCTTCAGAAGCAGTGTACCACTGTATCCAGCAGATGGCGCCTGGACCCATCGACTTCTGGGACCCTGGGGAACCCGAGCGGGGCAGTTTCCTAGGCAACAGGCAGCGTGGCTGAAAGCCCGGCCCTTGGCAACCATTCCCTGGTTGCCCACATCCATAGATAATTTGGCTTCTGAAGGACAAGAGGGGTACAGGGGGTAAAATAATCCCCCAGAAAGTGAGAGGCTGACTGGGATGCAGAGAGGAGAGTAAAAGATTGGCTTTCTGCTGTCATTTTTACTCTGCACCAGTGATATCCTGGATGCATCTGATCTTCAGCAACCTTATAAGGCAGTAGTGCACATTCCCTTATTATATATGGGCTGGATGAGGCTCAGAGAAAGTAACTTGCCCCAGTCTCCAGCTGCTAGGAGCCTGTGCCTGTCTAGACATCCTCCTGTTGATTCCCTTTGTATCAGTAGGAAGTGTCCAAGCTCCATGAGGAAGCTGGCAGCAAGGCTTGCTATGAACTCAACAATGGAGCAGCATGCAAGGGGCAGTGAAACAAACCCAGCACTTTCCAGCCCAGGGCTTTCCTTGCCAGCGCGGGTGGGCCCAGAGAAGTCCAGGGTCTCTTTCACTCTCAGTGGGGTTTTCCTCTGTCAAAGGACTGCAGAGGTGGAGAAAAAGGGAATTAAGTTGCCTCTCTGAAACAGGAGAGCTGCTCGAGAAGGACACAAAGCTGAAGCCCGCTACCATGCTGGGGAGAGGAGAGACGAAAGGTTCAGTTTCAGGGGTGGTGCAAAGGAGGAAACCAAAGTCAAGAGCCAGATTTAGAGGATTCAGATCCAGTTCAGTTCTTTAATTTGTATTCCTTTAAAGAGCTCATCTCCTTGCCTACTTCACATCTCAGCCTGCACATAACCAATAATAAATTCACTTTCTAAATTACTAGTTTATGCCAGGCACATCTGTAATCCCAGCACTTAGGAGGCTGAGGCAAGAGGATTACCCTGAGTTTGAGGCCAGCCTGGGCTACATAGTGAGCTCAGGGCCAGCCTGAACTACATAGTGAGACCTTGTCTTAAAAAAGTATATATTTGTGTTTTCTAGAGGAAAAAAATGAATTATTTATCTATCTATATTTATATATCTAGCTGTCATCTATATCTGGAGAGACAGAGAAAGAGAGACTTATAAGGAATTGGCTCACATAATTATGGAAGTTGAGAAGTCCCAGGACCTGTAGCCAGCAAGCTGGAGACCCAGGAGAGCTGACAGTGGAAGTGTGAAGTCCAAAGGCAGGAGAAGACCAACGTTCCAGCTCAGAGCCAGGCAGAGAGCGAGCTGTCTCTTACTTAAGCCCTTTTTGTTCTGTTTGTCTCCCACTGGATTAGGTCAGCCCCACCCACATTGGGGAGGGCAATCTGCCTTTCACTCAGTCCACCAATTCAAACATTACTTGCACCCAGAAATAGGCTCAGAGACCTTCCATTTTCACCCTATGTCTGGATACCCTGTGGCACATGTAATAATTAACCACCCACCCACCACCCTCCCAGACCTTTTAAAATCTCTCCCATTCAAAAGAGAAAAAAATCCATTCTTCCAGTTGCTCAGATAAAACAAAGCAAGACAAAAAAACCTTGAAGCGACCCTTGATTTCTCTTTCTTTCACATCCATGCTGAATCTGTCAGCAAATAGTGCTGGTACTGTCTTTGTAATACAGCCTGCTGACTACTTCCTCCTGTCCCTTCCAACCCCATCTCTTGCCAGTGTTACTGCAATGGGCCTTGATTTTCCAGCCTCTGCAGCAGCTGGGGTGATTCATTCAAAGTGGAAGTCCAAGCATGTTCTTTTTTTTTTTTTTTTTAATTTTATTTAAAGAGAAAAAAAAAAAGCAAAACAGAAAAAAGGTGGAAATAATACAGAATTTCAAAAAAACAGTAAGAGAGCACTAGTTCATAAATTACATATTGTCCTCTTAGAAATAGTTGTTCATGTTACAAAATTAAAGCATATAAAGTGGACATTCAAACAGTGAAGCTGCAAACAGTTCTGTTCAATGATCCAACAAAAACTTAGTAATATGGTTATCAATCCTACACACTTAAACACACATGTAGTTATATCCTTTAGAGCACTTTATTTTCCTCCTCTTGCTTTTTAAATCCATTATCTGTTTAGTTATATCATGTTTCAGCTTGCTCAGTACCTTACTGATCTGTTATTTCCTTTTTAATCACCTTATATAATTCTGGGTTTTTTTTTTGAAGATAGTAGAAATACAACAGAACAAGACAGAACAAAGCCAATTGAGACACTGCAGTGACTTTGTTACAGAACTTACAGCAGGTTACCGGGATAACAGTAATAGGTACCATAGTATATCTCATTATCTTCACAATAGTTGTCTAGTCAATTAAGTATAGCAAAATCAAACCAAAGACAGAACATTATAAAGTCAATCGAAAGAGAATATTGAATAGAGCAAAACAAATAATCATAATGAAACAAAACTGAAAACAACACTTGCTTTCAAAGAGAAGATAGAGGAGACCCCCTATATATTTGCTATGTTGCATACAGTCATCCTGCCAAGAGATGCCGGGCATGTTCTTCCTTGGCTCGAGTCCGAGTGGTTTTCCCTGGGCCAATGTAAAAGTCACAGCCTTTAACTGTGGTCTCCAGAACTTTCATGAGCTGACACCCAGTCTGGGACCTTGTTTACAGTCACTTTCCTCCTACTCATTCTGTTCTACCTGTATCAGTCTCCTGCTGTCCCAAGTGCTGCCACCAAGTTTCCTGTTAGACCCTCACCAAGCACATGAGAGCAGACTACACTCCTTGCCCTCCTCCCCTGCTTCCCAGTGTCCTCTGTGTGTGTGCATGTGTGTGTGCATGCTTTCCCTCATACGTTATTACCTGAAAGCAGTGTCACTGTTTAATGCTTGTTAAATGAGTGAAGGAACACAAAAAACACATTTCCTAATCCATGCCAGTCAGCACAGAGATGCCTTGGATGCCAAGATAACATACATACTCTCTAGAGGAACTCAGTACCTAGCAGGAAGATAATTTATTTTGTGTTTGTGGGCAATATGCTGTGTATATAAGGATAATACAAAGACTGGTTGCACATACAGAGTTTATTCCATGCCAGACACCGTGTTTATGTGCTTCATGTCATTTAATGCAGGACTGTGTAGTGGGACTGTTACCATCCTCATTTCCAGAGCACAAAATGGGTTCACAGAGGCAAAGTTGATTTGCCC